>PVKS010013554.1:0-50482 GCA_004027875.1 Aplodontia rufa | reverse complement strand
GTTCTTTACAAAGCAACTGTTCACAGCAGACAGGTCATCCAAAGAGAGAGGCTAATAGTGCCCAAACTAGAATCAGTTTGCAAGCCAAGGTCAGTTGTAGCCCACCAGGAGCCCTGGGCCACCATTTACATAGTGAATACATTTGATTTGCATATTTCTCTTTGAGCTCAGCAAATGTCCACTTGTTCAAATTCTGATTTTGAGTGCCATCTATAGAAAATCAGAGTTCAGTGCCCTCTGCTGGCTCACAAGGCTGATGCCCTGAACATGTGGGGGATATTTGGGTAAAGAAACAAATTTCAAATAAAATGGAGGCATGCATGTGGGTTGCTTTAGAAATAAGGGAGAAAGCTACAGTTTTTTTCTTCAAGAGGAAAAACCAATCCAATGGAAGCTTGAGGAAAGGGAAGAAATGTATGTATGTCTCTCCCTGCCTTTCCTGGTTTCTCTTGACTACATACAATGGCAAAGCAAAAATGGAAAACTTGGAAAAAAAAGTTGACAGTGTTTCTATGATTCAGCTAGCAATTTGCTACGGTATCCAGGGAGACAGCTTCTCACATACATTAGCATAATGTGAAATGGCAGCTAGAACCAGAATTGATTGTCTAAGCAACTCAGCCTGAACAGCCCTTGACGACAATGCAATTTAAAGGAAATCCAAACATTAGGCTGAAGTGACTGATGGAGCCCTGGAACCTCCTCATTTTAAATGTATGGGGTTCACTGTGCTCCCTGGATTTTACTTCCCATTCTTGGGGCAGTTGGCTGGTTAACAAAGGAAGATACTGTGGCTAGTTCAGATCCAATAGAGCATTCAGCCAGCCTCAGCTTACTCCAGTCCCATTATCACCAAAATGCATTTTCTTTCCTTCTTGCTATTTTTGAGATTTTCCGTTTCTATTGGTACCTAAATGCTGACATTTCTTCTTCCTGTATTTTCCCCCCGAGTCTTGACTTAAGAATATACCTCCTTGTTTTCCAGTTATCTGGACACACTAAACCATTCCAGATAGCAGCATAACGAAAAAGAGAAGAACTTTGTTCCTGAGTGGAGGGGCCTTGGGAGCCTGGGGAAGGTGTCCTTGAGGGGCTTTGGCATGGATGGCACTCTTACTGACCTCTGACTTTCCTGTGCAGTGCTCTGGCTCCTCTGTCTGTATAATTTCCTCCCTTGGGTTGAGGACTAGACTCCGTGAATGTAGACTGTAACATTTCCCAGGCAGATGGGATACGTGGACACAGGTGGAAGCTTCCCATGTGTAGTCTTCACCTGATACCCCTTCCAATCTGTCGTCTACTGAGATGATGCCAGACTTGGAAATCCCAGATGACCCACAGGCAGGACCTCTGCCATGCTGTGCTTGAGGGTTAGAGGGAGGGCTGCGGGGGAAGTCCCACATGCTCACATCAGTTCAGGGAGAGACAGTCATCCCCCAGGACTTACAAGTAGATAACCAGTCGCTAGGCTTTGAGGTCTGCCTCAAGACGACAGGGAATGGTCTAAGGCTGGGGCTGTTCAGCTTCCTAGAGGATTCCTTGGTACACACTGGAACCTGGCGGCCCGTTTGAAGGGACTTTCCCATGGCCCCAAGATTTCCTGTCTGATACCAACTGCAAGTTCAAGGGTCCCCAAGATCACTCCAACTTTACATAATTCACTTGAAAGATGCACAGAATGCCCTGGAAGCAGTTATGCTTATGGATACAGTTTGTTTCAGTTAAAGATTTCAGATAGTACCAACCAAAGGAAGAGGCCCATAGGCAGAGTCCAGGAGAATTACAAATGTGGAATTCCTCTCCCTTTGGAGTCACGGGAAGCCATACTTTCTTTGTGAAATTATTTATTTATTATTTTTTAAAAACGGGCGCATACTAATTACTCAGAATAGTGGGTTTCATCGTAACATATTCACACATGCTTATAACTCGATTTGATCAATTTCACTCTCCAGTGCTACGCCTTCCCCTCGCCTCCTGCCTCCTCCCTGCTGATCTCCCTCTGGGAAAGCTTTGCTTTCTTGGCCCCAAGGTATGACGATATACATAGAGTCTTGCCAACCAGGGAGGCTCCCCCAAGCCTTGGTGTTCAGGGCTTTCTTTTTTGGTGAGGCGGGTGAGTTCCACCACACAGGTGAGATTGACTCCAGTCTCCAACCTCTTGGAGGCTGAGTTGACACAGAAGGACCCAAAAGTCCCCACTCTAAGTCACATTGTTATACTACGCTGCATGACTCAAGGTCCCCAGACAAAGAAGGCGGCACTCCTGTGAGCATTTCCTTCCAAGGACTTAGCGATAGCTTTTCAAAAGCCTAGGGAAGAAGGCAGATTTCCTCTACACAGCCTCTCTCTGACTGCCTGTATCTTCTTTGGGAATTCCTTTACCAGCTGCAGGCATGTGTTCTCAAGGCAGGGGATTCTGGAGTTGGTATAGTGGAGGTGGAGGTGAGAGAACCACAAATGAGCGAGGTGGGGAGTGAGGAAAAAGCTGTAGCTGGCAAGGAACGGGATCCGCTGTGCAGTATTACACATGAATGGAGCAGGAGACAGGAAATCCAATGAATTTGTTGGTGAGTGCAGTACTGTTCTAGGTTGTCATTTATTCTTTCATTTTGTCCATCAGGTGGATATTAAATCAAGGATAAATAGGGTTTTAACCTTCAGTGTGGAAGGCTAGTTTTGCCAAAAACAAACAAACAAACAAACAAACAAACCCGATATGAATTGGGTCATGAATTAGGTCAGAAATACCTTGCTCTGGAGTCAATGAAAGCTTTGCTTTCTGTATATGTACACACAGATAGAGAGATCAAGGGCAGGGAATGAAATGGGCTGTTTTGTGAGCACATCAATCATTCTGTTACAATTGTAAATAGCGAGGGCTGCCATTTATAGAGTGCTTCCAAGTGCTAAACACTGGTAAATTCTTTACTAACTTCTCACATTTAATTATTTGACTATTGCTAATTGGTAGGTATTATTGACTGAGTTCTACAAATGGGAAAGATGGACATTAGACTGGCCCATCAAATAACCTGAAGCCTTGCAGGCGATAAAGCCAAGCTTCAAACCCAGATCCCTGTGACTTCCATGTCTATACTTGAGCTGCTGCAGGTCAGCAGTAGAGATATGCCTTTGACTTAGGGTTTAGTACTTCTGAAAAATGGCTTCAAAAGGTAGTGTTTTTGTTAAGTGCCAGGCTGGGTGCACCAGGACCCTCAGGTTTGGGCATGAAAGGTTTGAAAGGGCCACAATGATTGGTGGGGTAGGGGAGGCTGAGTTTCACAACAGTGGTGCAGAGTTAACCACAGAGGACACACTGGCTCACAGGGTTGGGTTCCCTGCACAGGCCTGTTCATCTACACCAGGAAGAGACAGTTTATGTTTGCTCCTGAGAGAACAGATCTTGCCTCTTGAGGCATAGGGGCAAGCTTAAGTCCAACCAGAAAAGAGTCCTCAGCTGGGGAAACCCAGGACACGGAATGTTGAATGAATTTGTGCTGAATAAACAAGGGTGTAGCTACATAGGGCAGTTGGCTGTGGGCACATCTTTTCTGGGATTGGGTTGGATGAAGATTGAAAAAGCAGAATCAGCTTTTCCACCCTGCATGTTTTCAAAAGGCTCTGAAATACTTTTAGAATAATTCTGCACATTTTTGTGGAACTTAGTAGTTTTAAGGTACTTTCATCTACGTTCTTCATTTGATTCTTTCATCTGTGGGAGCTAAATTTTATTGCATACATTTCATGTTAATAAATGGGGCTGGAGGTCTGCAGGTGTTAGGTGAGGATTCCGAAGGCCGCATAACTTGGAGGACAAAGATCTTGTGACCACAAACCCAGTGCTCTTTCTAGGAGTCCAGAGATGGTGGTGGTTGCGGTTATGATGGTCTTCCTCCAGTCTAAATATGGTTGTCATGGCTACCAACTCTTCTTTCCTGGGGCTGGTGTGGCGGTGCAGCGGTTATGGCACTTGCAGCACTTGCTTGACATGCGCGAGGTCCTGAGTTCAAACCCCAGCACCACGTACACAACGGAGTCTCGGAGCAACGAAAGCCACATGAAAAACTAAATAAAATTGATTCTGGGGCTGGATTGGTGGCTCAGTGGTTTCAGAGCTTGCTTGGCAAGCATGAGAGGACCCGGGTTCAAACCCCAGCACCACCTACACAACTAAGTGTTGGAGCAACTAAGGCCATGTGAAAAACTAAATAAAGTTGTTTCTCTCTTTCTCTGCCTCTCTCACTGTCCCTCTCTCTTTTAAAAAAAATTGATTCTAAAAAAAATGTTTTTTTTCTTTCCTGACTGTAGAATTAATTTGTTCAGAAGGGCATTGTTATGACAAGAGGTCAGGTTTCCCCAGCTGAGGATTTTATTCTGATTGGACTTAAGCTTGACTCTACGCCTTGGTCCTGAATGTGGCAGCTGCTGAGGGATGGGGCCCCCTGTAAGCTTGTCTTGGGAGTCTGTGATTTCCCTCATGCAGTCCCTCCTGCTCCATAATCCTGTTTATTGTGGAATGTGGTCAGAGCTCAGGTTGGTGGAGACTTTGAACAAAGAGGCTATTTGAGAACCAGATGAGATAATAAATCATAAGGTTCTTTTAAAATTTTTTAAATTTATTTTATTTTATTTTTATTTGTGGTACTGGGGATTGAACCCAGGGGTGCTTTACCACTGAGCCAAACCCCCAGCCCTTTTTATATTTTTTATTTTGAGACAGGGTCTCACTGGGTTGCTTAGGGCCTTGCTAAATTGCTGAGGCTGGCTTTGAATTTGCTATCCTCCTGCCTCAGTCTCCTGAGTCACTGGATTACAGGCATGCACCACCATGTCCAGTCCCAAAGGTTCTTTTAAATTCCTTGAGAAAATACTGAAACTTGGAACCCCAAAGGGTGCTCTAGCCTAGCGTGGTGGCCCCTTTTCTAGTCTGACTCATTTGGACTTTTTTTCTGTGGGGAGGATCATTTCATTCATCTTCTCAGCATCCTTCTGAGCTTGGCTGGACTGTGATTAGTAACTGTTTTCCACACTGATAGGGGTGCATCTGAGAGTGGACATCTCTTCTCAGTGGCCCTGGACTGCGGCGTACAGAGAGGAGCCTCGTTTTTGGTTTCCTACAATTCTCTGTTGATAACTTGCCATCCTGCGCGTGCCACTTTCTCAGGAGATCTGCGCTCAGAGTTATTTGTGGAAGCCTTGTGTCAACACAGTATTCTCTGTGGCTTTGGCCTGCTATCTCAGACGGGCAACTGGAGGGAGGTTCCTGCTGGTCCTTGATGTGGGGAAGGTCTGAAATTCCCTGGTGGGTGAGGAGCTGCCTGTGCAGATCCTGAAGAGGTCTTGTACCATGTGTCACAATACCTCCGCAAGCCATTACTGCCTTCAGTCCCAGGGGACTCAGGACTAATGATATATTGGATAGGACAAAGACATTAAAAGGTGGTTGTTATTTACAAGACAGTTTTCAGAAATATTACCTTTTTGTTCATTGATGATGTTATAAGTTGTCAATTACATGGGGAAATTTATCTATAAACTGTGATAGAGGAGACCCAAGCTAGGGTCATTCAAAGTTTGTGGCACAGGTTGCATTTTCTGAACACAGCCTGGTTTCTCCAGAATGCTGTCCGTGAGTCCACGTGGCCTGCCTCTCGTTGCGCTGAAACCAGGTCATGCTCCTTGGCTTTGTCGTTGGCCAGGGCATTAGTAGCAGACCCCAGGTGTGTCGCCCTCCTTTTCTTGCTCACTGAAGTGTTGAGGACAGAGTGATAGGAACAACAGAAAAAATCCCCCCATGATAGCTGATCTGGAGTAAGGGTGTGGTCAACCCAGGTCAAAGCAGCCAGGAAGGGGACCCTTTTCTGGAACTGCCCTCGGCCTTTTCATCTGACTTCTGGTCCCTTCACTTCCCTCACATTTCTATGCTTCAAAGTTTCTGAAAAAGGGTTGAATTATTAAATTCATTCACACTAGAGTAGTAGGGTGATTCCTACCTACAGTATAGCTTTGCTTTTTAAAAGAACTGAAAAAGAGAAGACAGTGTTTAACCTGAAATAGGGGACAGCCCTATTCCCTGTAGGGAGGCCTCCGAGATTGGGAAGACTTTCGAGCTGACCCTCGTTAGCCCACCACATTGTTGGTCCCCCTCAGCCTCCTCTCGTTCACACTTGGTTGGCCCTGGTGTTCAGCCAGCCTCCTCTAGGGCCTCCACAATTGCACTGACAGTGAGCATCGGGCTGGAAGCTGAGCCCATCTGCAGAGATGCTGGAGTGGTGACAAAGCCCAGAGACAGGCTTTGCTGCCACCGCCACGCTGTTCCCTGGGCTTTGCCAACTTTCTTGCTCCAGCATTTGGGATATCCTCATGTTTAACTCATCCTACATCTCTAGAAAGAAGAGAAGCTGTGACAATAAGAACTGATGTTTAGGGCTTTTCTTTGATGCTAAAGATTTGTGCGGGTTAGCAATAGATATCTTCAATAGATACGTTCAGATGCATTGAACGTGACTCCTGTTTGTCAGATGTGTGCACCAAGGGCTGTTTCGCTACTTTCAATGATTTTTGGTTGCTGTTTTTCATGGTCTTACTTGAAGCATTATTTCTAATTAAATATGGACTTTTCCAAAAATACTGGACAATTCAAGCTGAAGCTTGCTCAAAATGATGCAAAGAACGGGAAGTTGTCTTCATAAGCTTTCTGGAAACCAAAGCCATAATTCCTGCTGGCCTTTGCTGCTGATTATTCTCTTGGGTTAGGGACCTTGTGGTTGCATCTCTAGTATCAGAAAAGAAGATGCCACCACACTTTGAGCACTTGGCTCCCTGCTCACCCCAAGCGTGGAAGAATGAGCCAGCTGTTCAGGCTCCTGCCTGTGCCTTCCAGAGCTTCTAGGTTCTCTCCACTTCTGCACATTTTTGCTACACCCTCTTTCTCACCGAGGGTCTTTAGCACTGGTCAAAAGGCCGCTACATTGCAGGCTTTCTTGGTCCCCTGTGCTCTAAGCCAGACATGTCAGATATGGGCTCCTGATGTCTCTCCTAGAAGGGACAGCTGTCTGCTCAGTTTGTGCCTTGCACCAGTATCAGAAGAGTTGCCACCCCTGTGGTGACTCCAGATGCAAGGAGCTGCTTGTCTGGTTCTCTGAGCATCTTTCCCATGCCCCTGTGTCTTTGCCAGAGGCTGGGGTGGGTTGGGGAGGTCTTTCTCAGAATCTTTCCATGCTCCCCACCTTCCAGCAGTTTCTCTCTGCTTTCCCGTACCTCTGATTTCCTGAGGATTCCTGAGGCAGGGAGTGAAGAGTGGAGCTCACAGGGCATCTTTCCTGGTTATTCCTTGGGGCTGGTTTCCTTCTGATAATCCTCTTGTGAGATCCCTTGATTTAAAGAATGGAGCTAAGCCCAGGCTTGGGTGAAAGGTAGTCAAACTCATATATTAGACCCAGCAAAAGAATAGCAACACATAATCTAAGGGAACCATAGATATGTGGGGAGGGAGGGGTGGAGGATAGGGAGGGAGGGAGGATAGGGAGGGATCTGGGGAGACAATCAACAATGCAGCATACACTTTGCCCCCTGGGAATCCAAATAATATTTATGCAATCATTTAATTCTGGAAAATTCAAATCCAAGCATTTTTGTTGCTTGTAGGGACGAGATATAGAAGAATCAAGAGACTGGGGTGTGGGTGATGTGGGGGTAATTTGGTTTAAGAACAAAAGCATATCATATTAGTACTTTATATTTATTTATGATTGTACAATAACTCAACTCCTTAATAAAAATTTAAAAAGAGTGGTGTAAGGATCTGGGCAAGAATGAATGGACTTCATTTGGACATGGCCCCAGAGCATGGCGAGTCTGGTGGTGTTGACTGGGACCCCTTTTCCTCCCTAATTCCCTTCCCTTCATATTCATGACAGGCACCATGGAGCTCTATGGTTGGTTTCCTCTCTCTGGCCATAAGTGGATGTTGTAAAACATCCCTCTGTTATTGATTTTGACTCCAGCACAGAGCTCAAAGTATAACAAAAGCTAATGGCTGCCTTTGCTCTTTTGCAACCTCATAATAATAGTTACTAGTTACCAAGGGCTGCCTCAGTTCCAAAGGTGGGAATGCTAGGTGCTTCATTTGCGTTGTCTCCTTAACTTGGCACAATTCTGTGAGCTAGGTTCCTCTAGCATCTCACTTTTGCAGGGAGAGAAGTGGAGCCCTATAGAGGTCAAGGAACCCAAGGTCACACAGAACTTAAGTGTCAGGGTTTAAACTTGCTTTCCCAGCATGCAGAGTGCCCTGTTGTACCTCATCTTCATGTTCTTGTCCACTGTCCCCTTGCTTGGGCTGCCTTCTCTCTGTGCTTCAGTGCCCAAGTCACATCTCACCCCTTCTGTGGGTACCTCAGGCAGAAGTGAGCTCTTTTATGGACTCTTTTCTTTTCTTTCTTTCTTACATCTTTTTTTTTTTTTTTTTGGTCCTTGGGATTGAATCCAGAGGTGCTTAACCACTGCGTTGCATCTCCAGCACCTTTTATTTTTTTTATTTTGACACAGGGTCTCACTAAGTTGCTTAGAGCCTCGCTAAGTTGCTAAGGCTGTGTTTGAACTTGTGGTTCCCTTGCCTCAGCCTCCTGAGACATGGGATTACAGACATGCACCACGGTGCCTGGCTTTTTATGGACTTCTTAGTTCATGTAGCTCCAACTGCTCACCATTCAGAGCCTGTGTTGTAGTTCATTTCCATGTCTCTGTTCCCCAATTGGATTATGCATTTTCAGAGGCCAATTTCAGCTTTTCCATTTCCCACAGTGATGGCTGTACATTCCCATGTAGTATATATTCAACAGATCTTGGCTTCTGATTATGTTACTTTAAGTTTGGGCCATTACCTGTGAAGGCAGGAATGCATCTCACTGGATTGATGTGTGAAGCAATTTGAGGGTTTTGCTAACATGATTCACTTTTCCAATCTCTTTTTATTTAATAAGTAATGTGGTTCTAAAACAAAGAAGAAATAATATGTGGCTAGTTCTATGAAATGATCCATTAGAAACAACAACAAAAACTGAATGGTTTAAATGTGCTAAAGTCAAAACTACAAATTATATCCAGGGTCAACTATGCTGTTTAACAGGAAAAAACAAAATCCCCATTTTGAAAGCTAACTTTTGGATCATTCCATCAGAGATCCTGAGGGCTCCAGTGCTCAGAATATATCAGTAGGTACAATCTCTTTTTTTCTCCAAACCCAGAGATTCTGAGATCTCCCCTCCATCTGCCAGCCAGTGGGCTCCTCTTGTCACCCAGCCAGAGCAGCATAGGCTCTTTCCTGGTTTCCTGGTTTTAAACGTGATTATCAGATAAAGCAACAGCAGCTTGTATTTCAGTTACCATGGAAAACAAAATGGAGGCTTTTCAAAAAGTTAAAAATAAAACTACCATATGATCCAGCAATCCCATTTTTTTTGTTAACAATTATTAAGAACTTTAATATGTCAACAGCAGAACATTAAACCACACACAGGGCCCCATGGAACTGCATAAGCTACATGCTCATGGAACCAATCCTGCTTCCCACTTCTGCTTCTGTAGCCAAAGAAAATAAAATCAATGTCTCAATAAAATATCTACGTGCCCATGTTCACTGCAGCATTTTTCACAATAGCCAATATATGGGGACAAACTGTGTATCTGTGAATGAAAGAATAATGAAAATGTAGATTATTATTCAGCCATAAAAAGGAAGAAGATCCTGCCACCATGAAAATGTGGATGAACCTGGATGGCATTATGCAAAATGAAAGAAGTCAGACTCAGAAAGGCAAATACTGTATGATCTCTCTCATATGTGGAATATAAAAAAATCCAACTTATACAAGTGGAGAGTAGAATGGGATCGTCTGAGGCTGGGGAGTGAGAAAAGTGGGGAGATGCCAATCAAAGGGAGGTGCACTTTTATCACAAGATGAACAAGTTCCAGGGAGCTAATGTACAGCATGGGTGGTGGTGGGTATGTAAATCAATTTGGTTGTGATAATCATTACACAATGTACACATTTACCAAACCATCACACAGTGCACCTTGCATATGTTCAGTCTTTGTCAAATAAAATTTAAAAAAACTACAGGAACATTTCTCAGGGTTCTTGGAATATAATAAGTGAGTAAGAAATTGAGGTATTTTTGAAGATACATTAAGGCAAATAAAAGACTGACTTAAGACATAATTAGAAAACCAAAGCAAAACAGCATTCTGAAATAACAGCACAGGGATTATTAGCCATCTAAACGGGTACTATTTCAGCACGTTGAGCAGTAATTATAATTATGTTTTTGTTCCCTCATTAGCTCCAGTTATAACCAGGCAAACAGGTCTGGCAAAATTTCCTGTGCCCAGTCTATCCTAGGAACTGTGAAGGGTCCCAAGAAGCTGCTAGCCAAATACAGCACCTCTCCCAAGAGAATACAAGTTCAAAGCAACATTTGAATAAGTAAAATTACATATGGCTGAAGTCTTTACTGACATATGCAAAGAAGCATCCAGATTGCTTGGTCGCAAAAAGAATGTTGAAAAATTGAGTAGTTTGCATGACACACCCCACTAGCCTGAGCTTTACACAAAGGGGACTCATGTCCAGCCTCTCCTATGAAATAGTGATTGGTGAGAATCTTTGAACACTGTACAGGAAGGGTGGCAGTGCCAACTTCAGCCGCCACAGGGGTGCTCACAGGTGCTTTCACTGAAGAATTGCTACTAATGCTGGTGGGCACCTTCTCTACATGGATCAACATGATTTTTTTTGATTTTATGATGTTGCAAAACCCATACAACTGTTCCTTTTACTTTCAGCATAGTACTCAATACATTACATGAGCTATTCAATCCGTTATTATAAAATAAGCTTTGTATTAGATGATTTTGCCCAACCTGGGGCTGGTGGAAGTGTTCTTAGCATATTTGAGTTAGACATGGTTAAACTATGGTGTTTGGTAGGTAAGGTGCGTTCAATTCATTTTCAACTTAAAATGTTCTCAACTTACGATATACCCTGCCATGAGTCCAGGACCATCTGTAGTTGTAAACCTGACTGCTTAGCTCAGTTCTCCTTGTCTGTGATGTGCATAACTCAGTCAAGGTCCCTTCTAGATACAAGCCTCTAAGGTTTCTTTAGTTCCATCGTAAAGTTCACAGAAAAAACGCAACATGTGGAGTCCAGGGAAGGCATGAACACACTTGTACAGAGTTCCTTATCCTCAATCAACGACAGAATGTTCCTCGCGGCCTTCAGCTGGTGTGGAGAAACAGCATCGTTACAGGGAACAATTATTTGTGATGGTCCAGAGACTTCTCCTTCTGAGATAGATGTGTTCATGGACAGCTGCATGTTAACCACATATGGGCACATCAAATCATATTTCAGATGCACTAAAGGGATCTTTTATGAAAAATAAATGCCAGGCAAGCAAATCCTCTTGTAGGGAGAATCTCATTTTAAAGTAAACAATCTGTCTTCTGTTCTGCATAACTCAACGTTCACCTATGTGCTGCGGGTGTTTTTCCTGCATGTGGACTGTGCTGGAAAGGCCGAGGGAACATGAGGAACGTGCAGGGTCGGGCTCTTGGAAACCCCGAAGGTGCTGATGGGATTGAGGAAGGGATGGTCATGTGCGGAGGACAGGGTGCACGTGGGTGCAGGTGGCTGGCTTCCTTGGGGCATCTGAGTCCCATGGAGACAAGCAAGAGTCAGAGCTGCAGTGTGGGGGCAGGAAGGGCAGGTGGCACAAGGGTTCAGGCCTGGCCGGAAGACTCACAGGTGTGAGCTTCACAAGCTGAGCATCCTAAACAGAGGAATTCTAGGATAAAAAATGGAACTCAATGAACCAGTAAATATCTGCTGAATGTCACCATGCTGAACATTTACGTGCATTCCTACTGCAAAAATATGCAGGATACCTCAAGGACCCTACAATCTAGTTGCAGAACTAAGATAAGAAGATGGGCGAGCTAGATGAGAAGGGAAGACATTGGCTTTGCAGATGAACAATAAGAAACACAATGGGGCTAAATGTTGAAGATCTGTTCTTGGATTTAAAATACCAATTAACAGATTCAGAACTGGGAACATTTGAGAATTTCAGTTAACTGCTCTTTCCTAGGAGCTAGTGAACTGGTTTCCAGAAAGAAAGTACAAACTATTTCAAGCTTCAGAGTAATGGCTGGTGTTCAGGACAGAGGTCCCAGGGGCCATGGCATTGCACACAGCTGAGCCCGTCTGGTACCTGGCACAGTTCTGGGTGGGACACTGTAAGGCACAAAGATTGCAATGCCTCTTGGGGGTCATGGCCAGGGAAGCGCAGGGTCTATAAATCACATGGGATGAGGAATGGTTCATCATCCATTCTTCAGCAAACATTTACTGAGTGTCTCCACCATAACCAGAGCTGTGGAATGTGCTCGGGATTCAGACAGAAGCTGTGGTCCTTGAAGAAACTCCAGGGAGCAGCAATCAGTGAGTCTGGAAAACAGCACTTAAGGGCGAAATTTAAAAATGACCACGACCATGTAGCAGGAAAGTTCCAAAGGGTAAAATAAGGGCTAAAATGTGGACATTAAATGGAGGCAGCCCTGGGCTCTGAATAAGATCTTTTATGACAGAGCAGTCGAGGGCTTTAGCTTCCTCATCTGTACAGCAGTCTTGTGATGAGAAGGAAATGAAATTAAATGTGAGAAAAGCATGAATGAGCACTTTGGAAGCTTCAAAGTGGGCTGGAGCGGTGGCTCTGCAGTTATGGTGCTTGCCCGGCATGCGCAAGGACGTGGGTTCAAACCCCAGCGCCACGTACACAATGAAGTGTTGGAGCAACGAAGGCCACATGAAAAATTAAATAAAATTGATTCTCTCTCTCATTGTCCCTTTCTCTCTCTTAAAAAAAAAAGTTCCTAGCAAGGTAAGATTCTGTTACTAATGCTCAGAGTGGGGCCACACAGCAGTGAATCCTCACCGTGGCGGGGACCTTCACAAACTACAAGGTGAGTGGCTCAGAATCGCTGCTCAAGGCCAGAGGCTGGTGTTGAGGGGACTTCTCCTCTGGTTCAAACCAAAATGAAAACATAAAATAGAAGGAGGAGGAGAGGAGGAGGAGGCAGCAATAGAGAAAGTGTTAATTCATTTATTCTGAGATTACATCTTTCAGGTGGTTTTTAATTTATCTTTGGAATGAGAATGTTCTATGATGAGATGGTATCAATGTCACTTAGTGGAAGAATGCATTGGCAGTCTTTCTTCGGATTTCATAGGCCTGTGAAGTTTTAAAAATTGGGAAACACTGTGATTAGTTCTCTTTCTGACTAGAAGGTTGGCATAGATTATAAGTCAGAGCCAAATGAGTGGTAGGAAGAGCAACTGCTGTGGAAATTCATAGAAGGGAGAGATGTCCACTCCCATCCTGGGCAACTGGAAACGTTCCCTTACAAAGGCTGAGCCAGGGGGCTGGAGCGGTGGTTGGAGGTTACAGCACTTGCCTGGCATGTGTGAGGACACAGGTTTGAACCCCAGCACCTTGTAAACATGAAGTGTCAGAGCAATGAAAGTCACGTGAAAAACTAAAAATTTCTTCTCTCCCCCTCTCCCACTGTTCCTCTTTCTTAAAAAAAAAAAAAAAAAGACTGAGGCAGAGATGTGTACTCTGGCTGGAGGCTGCTCTGGGCAGGCCTCAGCAGAATGCTGCTAAGGAGGCCCCCAGCCAGAGTCTCACCACAGTGAGCAACTCATTGAGAGTCCCTGGGGTGCCTCTGGGGAAGCTGGCTATGAGCACATAGCAGAGGCACCTCTTGGGTGGTCCTCTGCAGCCGCTGGAGGATTCCCATCGCACACCCCTTTGGCTCTGTTCTCATTTGATTCACTTCTGGGATCCTGGAAGTCGAAACTTGGATGGATCCCCTTTTAACTTGGGGAACCTTGTGTAATTCATAGGGCTCTCTTGGTTTCAAGTAACAGAAACCCATCTTTTTTTTTTTTTTTTTGTACCAAGGATTCAACCCAGGGTCTCTCATCCTCTGAGACACATTTCCAGTCCTTTTAATATTTTATTTTCAGACAGGGTCTTGCTAAGTTGCTTAGGGCCTCCTTAAGGTTCTGAGGCTGGCTTTGAACCCCGGATCCTCCTGCCTCAGCCTCCTGAGTTGCTGGGATTCCAGGCATGCACCACTGCATTCCGCTCAGAAACCCATGTTGGGTGAACTCAGTCAAGTCATGAGCTCCCTAGCCACAGCATGGGACCGGGAGGGCTGTGTGGCTAGGGCACTGCCCACCACTGTTCAGGGCTTAAACTGGAGGAGGACTCCTGGAGGTGGCAGGAGTCCACAGCCTTCTCCATCTACTTGAGGCCGCGCCAGCTGTCCTCTCCATTTGTGCTGTGCATTGTGTGGGAGATGAGGAGAAAGGAACCCCATGCTGGGATAAGGGGAGGGGTCTGGTCTTTCCAAACAATCACTGTCACATTATTCTATGTTTGGGAAGTTCCTGTGTGGGCTGCATTAATATTTGTGGGCTTCCTGCTGGCTCAGGCCAGTCGTTAAAGCATCATTGAGTTAAAAGAAGCAGGCCTGGCTCTAGCTGACTCAAGCAGGCCAGGGCACCGCGAACCAAGCTCCATTCCCAAACAGGGAGACACTTCCCAGAAAACACGCTTTCCAGCAAAGACACTTCCTCCTCCCAGCAGAGGTTTCCCCCAAGACCTGGAACTGCAATTTGCATTTATGCTCTGTCCCCTGGGCCTCAAGTGATTGT
Source organism: Aplodontia rufa (assembly GCA_004027875.1). NCBI lineage: Eukaryota > Metazoa > Chordata > Mammalia > Rodentia > Aplodontiidae > Aplodontia > Aplodontia rufa. The sequence continues at coordinate 35,696 of PVKS010013554.1, read as the reverse complement.
CACAGATGGTCCATTGGCCACACTGGGAGGGTATGTGTCTTGCTTGGTGTTTTTCTCTACTCCTGCCCAGCATTCTAGTCTTGCCTTTAGAGTGTGCATGTTTTGAAAGTGAATGGCTAAATGTACGGAGTGAGCGCTTTCAGAGCATCTAGGAATGAATGCTTTTGCAGAGGGAAGCACAGTCCTTTGATGACGAGTCCTCTTTTGTTCGCTCTCTACCTTCTCCTGGGGAAGGGATACTGGCGTTTGTCAAAACTCCATAAAGAGCTTTTTTTTCAGGATTCAAGGCGCCCTGTTACTGCAGGAGCCTGTGATAACTCCAGCTATTAGTATTACTTTATTTTAAGTCTCAGTTTTAAAATAGCTGCAGGGCTGCACCTGGAATAAAAATGAATTAGAAAGAAAATCATGGAGTGGAATTTAAATAGCGCCTCGGGGACAGGCTTGTTCTGGTGCCATCAGTTAGACCCACAAGGTTTTTCTTCTTCCTGCAGGCCTCGCACAACACCACTCACGTGAGCAGACACAAGGGTTTCTGGCAGCTTTTCTTTTTGGGGGTTTAAAATACCTCTGTGAAGGAATACTTGTCTGTCTTCTCCAGGCGTTTATCAAGCCTCTGGCTGAGCACTGAGCAGCTCACACGTACCGTGTGCTGTGAGGGGCTGAGGACTTCGGGGCTTGATGCCGGAGCACAGGAGTCACACCCGGTCCTTGGGCCTCACTTCCCAAGGCAAAGGCGGAAGAACAAGGATACCCTGGCCATGTGCGGGTTCCTGGCAGGGCGTGTTGGGGAGTCACCCTGGAGCTCAGTCTCCAACAAGGATCCGAGCTTGCCTGGGGGGGTGGGGAAGAGGGCACTTTCGGCAGAGGGAACTGCATGTGTCCAAGGGGAAGGGTATGGCAGCATGGAGAGCCAGAGGAATGAAAGTGCGGGGAGCCTTAGGAAGTGCCATAGGAAGCCTGGTGGGAACAAATCAAGAGCAGATGTGTTGTGCAAGGAATCAACTGGATACTATTCTGTAGGTGAAAAATAAATAAGGGAGCAAGCTGATTGGATTTGCTTTCTTGAATGGCCGTTTTGCCAGTGAAGGGGAGTAGGGATTGTACTGGAAGGTGTGTAGGGTTAACAAGGAGATCTGTTGGAAAGAGAAGGCAGAGCTCTAGGTGAGAGTGAGCAAGGCTTGAATGAAGTTGGGTCACTGAGAGAAAGAAGAGGTACTTTGATGGTACAAGAAAACAAGAGACACTGTGGACCTAGAAGGCATGGTCAGAGGAACAGGAGCAAGGACCAGGTACCAACAGAGGAGAAAATTGAAAGAAGCAAATGTGTAAGGCCTGAAAAGTAGCCCTGGGTTTGCCATTTATGAGGCCTTTCTGTAAGCTCGCCCTGAGGGAGGACAGTTTTCAAACATCTCTTGGGGCTGGAAGAAGCAGATCACTGTGGTTGACCAGAAGATGAAGAGAAGTTAGGGTTACTAATAGAGTGTAAACATGAAACCAGCCGTCTGTGATCAGTGGGGCTTTCCCTTTTTATCCTTTTTGCCCATTATTTTTGGGCTATATTCTTTCTTTCTTTCGTTCTTTCTTTTTAAGAGAGAGAAGGACAGTAAAAGAGAGAGAGTTTTTCATGTGGCCTTTGTTGCTTTGACAATACGTGCTGGGGTTCAAACCTGTGCCCTAGTGCATGCCAGGAAAGCACCGAAACCCCTGAGCCAAAGTTCCAGCCCCTCATGCCATTTTTAAAGAGAGAGGGACAGTGAGAGAGAGAAAGAGAGAATCAATTTTATTTAGATATTCATGTGGCCCTTGTTGCTCTGAGACTTCGTTGTGTATGTGGTGCTGGGGTTTGAACTTGCGTACTTGTACATGCCAGGCAAGTGCTGTAACTACTGAGCCATCGCTCCAGCCCTTGTGCCATATTCTTGAAGAAGAAAGACAACTCTGAAGATGCAGTGCTGGATAAATTTGGAATAAAGGAAAATAATTAGGAAATTCATTAATTCTCCCTCCATTACTAATTCTGTTACCGAGTCCAAATGGTAGTTTACAACACCAATTTAAGCCTTATCAGATAAGAGGTATTGACTTCGCATGAGTCCCTGGAGAAAGATGCTAGTGAAATTCAAACACACTTGTAAATGTAGATTCGAACCCACATAGGACTGTAAGCAAGGCACAGCTTTTAAGTCAATGAATACTTGGAAATGCAGGAATAACAGACAGCAGGTAGTCTGAATGCTTTCTCATTGTTCATTCTTTCTCCTGGAGTGAATAAAGATGAGAAGGGAGGAAAGGAAATGACATTAGAGAACTCTAATAATAGGTGTAGCTTATTGAATGCTTAGATGGTGCAGGACAGTGTGCTAAGTATAGTTGGTGAATGATCTCATCTAACGCTTCCTATAGTTTACCAGGGAGGGACTGTTATCATCCCCATTTCGGCACTCAGGAACTTTGAGGCTGCTTCAGATGATGTAATGACCTGGGCACGGGCAGACCTGGCCATGTCAGAAGAGCCAGGCTTAGCTTCAACTCTTTCCCAAATGCACTGGTCCTCCACTTGCTTATCAGCAAATGGTGGAGATTGGTACAAAGTACCTCACAAAAGCTCTTTGGCTACAAAATTCAACTGACTTATTCCTGCTGTGTTTTCTTTTGTCCCTGGACCAAGGAATCTAGCTAATGTACCATATAGCCCAAGGTGAGAGTGACCAGTGGGACTAAAGATAATCATACCAATCTCCCAAACTGGGGAAACACAAGGAAAGTTTCAGGGCGGAGGTGTCTACTTCTTGGGAGTTGCTTTCCTAGCCCTGTGAGGTACACCAGGGAAAGAGAGGAATCCAAGCATGGTTGCCTTCTTAAACATTTCCCACCCTGTGCCCTGCAGTGAGGGAGTACCATTTCCCCAGCATGGACTCTGTGTTGCTATTAATTTTGGATCCATCTATCTAGAAATCTTTTTCTTTCTTTTCTTTTGAGAGAGAGAGAGAGAGAGAGAGAGAATATCAAATTGATTCTTTTTTTTTTTTTTTATCTGGCCTTTGTTTCTCTACCACTTAGTTGTGTATGTGGTGCTGAGGTTTGAACCTGGGTCCTTGTGCATGCTGGGCAAGTGCTCCAACTGCTGAACCACTGCTCCAGCCCCTAGAAATCTTTTTCTTATTATTCATCTTTTAATTTAAAAAATTTTTCACTTTTGATATATGTCTCATTGCAAAGATAAATGTCTGATATGTTTTTATTGTTTCCAAAAACATTTTCTGTGGGACCAGAATGATCTTGACATTGGAAATTTTCTGTGTATAGATCGTCTTCCTAAGCGTTGAAGGACTTTATCAGGAATGCCTAAGAACCATCCCAAATGTTATGCTGAGAGGGTCTCGACAGCAGGATCTGATTATTGAGAAATGGCAATCGTCAACTATTGAAGATGGACTAATGACTCAGCAGAACAGTCAGGCTGAGTTGGATCCAACTTTATTCAGTTGGATAATATAGCAATCACTGCTACATGGCTGCTGCTGCTATTTATGAGTTTTGTTGTAGCAGGCACTAAGCCGTACACTTTTGCAAGAATGATTCTCACAACATAGGAGCAACACCAAGTCTTAAAGAAATAAGCGTCTCTTGCTAGGTCTACAGGTAGTAGAGCTCAGCTGTTGGTAGGGAGCTGAGCAGTGTGCGAGCTGAGCTTGTCTCCAGAGTTGGAGGTGTTCAATCTCTTAACATCCTTACATAGATTCTTCCTTGGCTTTATCCAAACCCTCCTGTAATTCACATTTTCAGTTTTACCATCTCTCAAAGTCATGAGCTTTGTTGTTGTTAATTGTTGCTTTACAACTGCTCTCAATTTGTCTTCGGATCTAAGAGCTAATGCCTCAGCCTAGCATCCTGGAATTCGGTCTATGATATGAAGCCTTTTTCCCCCGTCTCTCTCCCTAAGGCTTTTCAAAACCTTGGAGATTGTCTCATCCTAACATTTTTTATTTCTCTTTCTGACTCCTAATTTCTTTAATTCATTCTTAGAAAGGAGCCTCTACCATCTTTGGATGATTTTAGCTGTGCTTTTCTAGACCTTTCTGATCACATTTTATTTTACCAATAATTGAGCATAAATGTGGCATTTATCAAAGAATGGAGTGGTCTTGTTTCAGAGTATCCTAGGATAGAATGATACAAGCCACGGGATGGGGTCAGTGAGGCTTGCTGACCAGGAAATGACCACTCAATACTACTCTCTGTTCACAAGTCAGGCCCTTGGCCACGAGGGCCTGGGCTGGCCAGTATTACCTCAAGAATGTCTGGGGTGACTGGGACTGTGTGATTAAAGAGGCCACATGAATGTATTTAGGGTCAGGGGCCAGGCTGGTTGGGAATAGTTCAGAAGGCAAAGTCCAAGGTCAGGCAAGAAGGATGGAGGTAAGGATTCTAGGGCTCATAATTTGGGGGGCTGGCTGAGAGATGGAAGTTCAAGTTCGCCTGACTGAACAGTACATGTGCAACATCTTTCCTCACTACTTTATTTGAGTATCATCAGTTTTTCCACTAGTGTCCTTTATTTTTTTTTTTTTTTTACTGCTCTAAGATCCAAACGAGGCTACCAAAATGCATTCAGAATCAGCCCAGCTGATCGTTACACGGATGGGCATTGTGATGTGTATCTTCCTAAGAATGTATGGGCAAATTGGATGTGTATAAATCAAATGGTTTATAAAAGAAATTTAAAACAGGTACAATGGCACATGCCTATAATCCCAGTGGCTCAGTAGGCTGAGGCAGGAGGATCGCTAATTCAAAGCCAACCTCAGCAAATTAGTGAGGCCCTAAGCAACTTAGCGAGACCCTGTCTCAAAATAAAAAATAAAGAGGACTGAAATGTGGTTCTGTGGTTAAGTGACCCTAGCTTTAATCACCAGTGCCAAAAAAATTTAAAAAGGCCTTTAAAAGATAACCAGTAGTATCTATATTGTGTTTTATGATTACAGAACATATTTAATCACATTTCTCATGTCATACTCCTAAATTATTGACTATTAGCTCAGAAGGGATGCTTCAGTGATGTAAGTATATAATGCCTTTGTTTTGCAGAGGGTGGCCCCCAAAGGTTAAATGCTTGGACTAATTAATTCAGTTGCTGGAGGTATAGAGCCAGGACCCCACTTTTCTTCCTAGTATAGTGTTTTCCTTGTGCATTATGCCCTGATCCCCAAAATTGGAACACCTGTGAAACCTCTCTGAGAGATGGTACAATAACACAGAAGAGCCCTCCGAATAGAACTCTGGTGTGGTGGCGGTGACCTAGCCTTAGTATTGCTGGAAGACAGCGGGGCTGGTTTCCCAAGACCCTTCCAGAATCACTACTGGCTGCCTACATCAGCCTGCCCCACCGAGAGAACACCCTTACCGCTGGTCCCCATGAATGAGCGGACCCTGAGTCTTCCCAAGGCAGTGACCTGGCCACATCAACACACAGTAGGTGTGACCCTGAGCTACCACTCAAGAGAAGAAGCTGGACAGCCCTTCAGAGAGTACTGTGTTAGCACTGGTTTGTCCCATTGCTGGTACTTTGACAGTACCAGGATTTTTAATGATATTTGCTGAAATTTGAATTATAAATGATCATTGACACAGAGTTAGAGGAATTCTTGGAGGTTGTATGTTACATCTGACTGTAAGAGAGTCCTTGAAGTGTTTGCTTATTATAATTACACATCATCCAGTTTCTAAGGATCCTCTGGAGAAATTTGTTTTGGGTCCAGTCTTGAGGATAATTATGCTTCTTTGTTTCTTAACATCTTTCTGTCTTTCCTCCCTCCTTCCACCATTTCTCCCTTAGCTTTTCTTGCTTCCTCCTTTTCTAAATTTCATAGATTGTGTGGAATAAATAATTGATCAGATTTCTCTCTTGTTGTTGTTGACTGAGCACTTAGAGTCAAATTAGTGGCCTTTTAGCAAATGAATAGAATTCACTTTAAAAACTGGATAGAACCCTACGCCACACATTTTAATATTGGTGATGTTTATCCCTTCATTTTTATGCCTCTCCTATCCCTTGTTTTTCCTTTCTTTTTCTCATGTACTTGTAACTTGCAGTGTCCTGGTGGATGCTGGCTGTCCCTCTCATCAACCTTAAGTTCTTTTTGGAATGAGACAGGGCATAGATGCATATAGCAGCCTTGTTGCCTCTCCTTCTTAAAATATAGAAGTGAGGTTGTATAGCATGATTTATGAGTCCCGGTGGCTTTTAGTAATCAACAGAATCTCTCCCAGCTTGGAGCGTTAGAAGATGTTTCTTCCGCCTCCTCTGCCCACCCGATTGGGACAGCAGCCGATTCTTCTTAGTTGGTTGGCACCTGTTTGAAAATGTCCGCAGACAGGGACCTGTGAGTGCTCCTTCGGTGCTGGGTGGTGCTTCCTCAGGACCTGAGCAGCAGCTCTTGAAGGAAGCCGACTGTTTTCCTATTATCTTTTCGCTCTCTTGCGCTTCACTTACTTCTTTATGATGTTTATTTTCCTTCCTCCCTCACAAGATCATTTTCCTAAGGAAAGGCAAACAAAATGTGAATTTTGCCTTCTTATTGCCATCTGTGAGCATTAAATTATCTTCCCTGAGCAGTGAATTCATCCTTTCTTGCTTGTTTCTCTTTCAAACATAGCTCAAAAAGTCCTTTTAAAAACTGCCTAGCACTTTCTGAGCCCTCGGCTCCAGGAATAGGCACCCCAAGTCCCTTCTGTGGAGCTGTGTGCCCCAGTGGCTGGGGGGCCTCCTCCCCACATTTGCCCATCTCTTCAATGCTCCTGCTCTGGAGATAGCTGTCTGGGTGACCTGTGGCCTCCTTTAGATGTCTCCCACTTTTTTCTTCTCTGGGATTGTTTGTGACTATTTTGCTGAAATTTTGCCTTTCATGGTCTTTCTCGCTTGAATGGTTTACTTGCCGGGCTATGTAGCCATGGTATTCTACCTCTTTCTCGCCAACAATGTTCTCAACTCATTTTTCTAAAGTCCAGGTGCCTCCCTGGGATACTGTGCTGTCCTTTATTCTTTGGTGCAGCTTCAGGTTCTTTTGTTTGCTGGCTCCTTACCTGCTGCCTGGGTAGATAAGCAGAGCTTCCCTTTCCAGAAAGAAAAGCAAGAAAGATTCAAAATGAAAGAAAAGAAGGTAAAAGGAAAGAAAGACACCCCCCCCCTTTGATTGTCTTATTCTCTCTAGTGACTGGCACACTTCTCCCCTTCCTTTCAAGTCCCCATTCTTGTTGCTTGATGCTTCTGCCGTCTGTCATCTGTTCCCCATCCACTCTTCCCTTGTTCCTTTGCGGACTGATTTCTGGCCTCCTGATGTCTTTAAAGCCACGAGCCCCAGTGTAGTTCTTCCAAAGAGCTGCCTCCCACTAGGCTCATAAGGAAGTGACAATGTCGCCTCCCTGTGTGATGGTCAACTCTGGCTTCTTCCTTACCTTCTCTGCTCCAGTGCCTTGTCTTACCTGACTACTGACCTAGCTGCTCATTCAGCCTCTCCAGCCTCAACCCTCCCCACTTCCATCAGACTGACAGGTCCCTGTCCCTCTGGGCTAATGGCTTTGGCTCTCCTCCCAGTTCTGTTTTTACTTCTTTCCCAATTAAGCTCAACGCATCTGCAGATAATGCGGGAAAATTCCCCTAACTGCCTGGACCTTCCTTCCTAAGTACAGTCCTCTCCTCCCATATCCTATCCCCCTGCCAAGATATCTTCAAATACTTTAATTATCTCGTGTACTAAGTTCAAGGTCTTGGCTCATAGCTCTGGTTGGAGAGTGCATGTCTTCCGTAAGGCACTGGGGAGAGGAGCAGGGGGGTTGAGGCACAGGCTCCAAGTCAGAAGGTCTGGGTTCCAGTCCTGGCGTGCCACCACCCTGGGAGCTTATGCAGGTTATGGAAAGCCTACAGTGTTTATTCTGGGCTTATCGAGATAAATCTGTGAAAGCACTCAGCCTGGTACATTCTATCACCTGGCCTTTAGGAGCAGCCACAGAGGTTCGGCAGCCTGGCTTGCGTTAAAAGGAGAATAGAAGCTCAGCTCTTTCACAGGGGCTCCCGTGTAGAGAGCAGCCTGATCTCAGAGGGTGCGAATGGAGCAGTTCAAGGGGCTGGTTTGGTTCCTTGAGTCCCGAGGACTCACCTCTGCTCTGCTGCGTTTGTCTGTGTCCTGACCTAGTCTGCTGTGGACTGCCTCCCGCCCCAGAGTCCCTGAGCTGCTGCACCCACCGTACAGCTGACCAGCAGACAGTCCAGACTCCTGGGAGACAGTGAAAAGGGTTGGGTTCAGTTCAGACAGCTGTGGTGGGGTGAGGAGCAATTGACAACGTAGAACAAATGTGGTTACGGTGGTTGACTCTGAGAAGACAGGCGTGGCTTACCGAACAGCTAAAAGGCATTTGCTACCCTGCCTTTCCTTGGAGGAACTCTCCCCTGGGCTACACTCCATGCCTTCCTTGTGGACATTGACGTCCTAGTTCTCAAACCACTGCCCACGTGTGAAAAGTGCACACATCTCTCTCTCTTTCTCTCTCTCTCTCTCTCTCTCTCTCTCTCACACACACACACACACACACACACACACGCAATCTCTATTTCAGCACCTCGCATAAGTCAGCTCAAGTCAGATCTCTGTAGCACCTTTCTCCCATCCCACCCCGCCCACTGCATATTCTTCTTCCTTCTTTTCTCTAACCTTGCCCCTTCTGCCATTCTTTGTCACTGATAAGATGCCCTGGAATGTTACTTATCATCTTGGTAGGCTGGCAGCCCTTCGAAGGCAGGAGGTTCTATAGTCAGTTTCTGCTCATAGCTGATGACAGTGGATGCTGCCTCTATGCAGTGTCCCTTCCCAAGCTATTAAACTTTATTCCAAGATAAAATGGTCACTTAGGAGATTTCTGCCACTTAACCAGTGCCAGCTGGCCCTTCCTTGAAGTCAGAATAGTGTCATGAATAGCAGTTTCCCTAATTGCTTTCTCTACCTTTTGAGAGAGAAAGTTGTCCGCAGGACGAGGAAGGGATCTGTTCCCTGTTCTCCCTGTGGTAGAGTCGGCCTCCAGGAGATAGCAGGCTTCTTGATACCGCTGCTGTTGCTGGCTTCGGAGAACATTTTGCCATCTATATTGGGAAGGTGTTATTTGTCTCCTACAGCTGGAGGAGTGTTCTGCACACGATTGCCTCAACCCCAGCAACTCTGGTCGCAGCTCCTATTTTCGGAGACCCTCCGGGAAATCTTTTCATGATCCTGAGGCCTTCCGACATCGCCGTGTAGCAGACTTTCCTTTCTTATGAGAAGCAGCTGGAATTAACAGACGGTGCCTATTGTCTGTCATTCTTAAGTAGGTTAAACCAAGATTCGTGCCCCCTTTACTGGAGGGAAAACCGGGCAGAACCACGTTGAACGAAAACACATAATGGCTGCGAGGTTCCTTTTAAAGCTCTCTTTGTGTAGCCATCATGCTGGCGTCCTTTCTTTGTTGGGAGAAATGAACCACACACTGTCCAGGATGAGGAAGAAAATTGACATCCAGGGCTCACAATTCCTGCCCCAAGAGGAGGTAATAAAAGAGGCAAGGGCACCACCCTCCCTGTCCCACCTTCCTCCAGCACCACACAGCAGCCAGAGCCAACCCTGAGGCCAGAATCCTAAACACATCCAAGGACCCCACCTCCAGTTACTTGGAAATTTAGGAACTGGAAAACTCTTTTGGCCAAGTTTCCTTTGTGCGGGGAAGGGTGGGTGTGTGAAGAAATTTTCCTCTCGTTACGACAAAAGAAAAACTCAGTCTTGTCCAGTTGGTCGTGAGGCAGCTAGCATTTTGACAACTCACCGGTCACCTCCTTTTGTCCTCATCTAAATGTGCTCCCTGGGGTTCTACACCCTAGTTTGTGTATCTCGCAGAAATAATTGTTTTTTTCAATTATCAAAGCCCTGCCTAGTCTTCTCCCTTCCATTATTGGCTCCTGTTTCATCTTGGATACACATTCCAGAAAGAGCACATGCCCTGCTGGCTTTGTCAGGTACCAACGGCCACCCTGTGCCTCTCTGTAGGGAGCATCCAAGCTCCTTGCTGTACCTGTCCCCCCTGGGGCACTAATGAGTTTCCTTCCACTTTTGCAAGGATTTACCTCAGTGTTCTGAGGCACAAAGAGCACTGTTCTTATTTGGAAGATCCAGACTATTGATGCCCGTGGAAGAGCTGCAAAGTTATTAGCTTTCTCCTCCTTCCCTTGACCTACTGTGTCATATTCTTTGACATTATCCCCTCTTATCTTTGGTTTTATTCTAATTTCTCAGAAATATCTTTTCCCTGTCATCTTGTCTAGGAGCTCTTTATCTTGTCTAATAAACCAGACTGTAAAGAATCATTCCTCAAGCGCCTTTCATCTTTGGGAACAGAGAAATGAGCATGTCCTCGCAAGCTCATGTCCCCAGGCAGGACAACAAGAGGGCACCGGCACATGGCCTGAAGGTCACAGATGAGTGCCCGTGTGCTTGCATCACTTATGAACCAGGATCCTTCCTGGCTGCTTCTCTGAATTTCATCTTTATTTATTTATTTATTTATTTTAAAGAGAGAGGGACAGTGAGAGAGACAGAGAAAGAGAGAAACAACTTTATTTAGTTTCTCACATGGCCTTAGTTGCTCCAACACTCAGTTGTGTACGTGGTGCTGGGGTTTGAACCTGGGTCCTCGTGCTTGCCAGGCAAGCGCTGAAACCGCTTGAGCCACCGTCCCAGCCCCTGAATTTCATCTTTAAATACTCACTCTGGTCCCTGCTGTCCCCTCAAGTTTCCTTTCAGGTCTTTTTATTGAGTTCTCTGGCCACTGCTTTGGGTGAAGGGCCAAGCCTGCAATACTGGCATTGCCAGTGTCATGGAAAAAGGGTCATGTGAAATAAAAATATTCCAGACACCTGTAGGGCCATCTCATTCCCAGTGATTGTTCTGTTTTTGGAGGCAAGACTTTTCAAGGTCCCAAACCACCCTTATCTCTGGAGAAGCCCTTATCTCAGACTTGAGGGTGAAATAAACTTGAAAAGGCCTCAGAGACCTTAAACTGAATGCCCAGGCCCTCAGCACACCTGACTTCAGTCTCATATTGGGGGCCATTAGGAAAAGTCCCATTCGGGGGTTCCTCTGCCTTTCCCGGGCATGGGAGGACCTGAGCCTCTTCAAGTGTCTACCTGTTTCCATCTCCCACTGACAGTATGGTCTCTGGTTCACTTGGAAAACCTGCTTTTCTGTTAAGACCCTGGCTGCCTTGTTGACTGTGGTTGATGTTTTATTGTTTTCTGTGGAAAAAATAAAAAATGTCCAAGTGCTTTGGAGCTTAGGCACGGTCTTTGTATCCGCAGTTCCCTAATGATGAGGGTGAAGTGGGATGGTGGAGAAGAGAGGGGTGCAGGCAGTGGAAATGGGAAGGAGGGCTATCAGGTGGAGACCAAGGGAGAGAGGAGAGTGTGGGGCCATCGCATTCAGTCTCCAGGTGAACTCTTGCCAAGAACTGCTGGATGTGGGTTTTCATCATGGACAATGAAGATTCTCTTTTCTTCTCCCTAATTTGTTATTGGGAGGGGCAAAGGAAGGAGTTTTATTTGTTGACAGAGGAAGGTTTTATGTGTAATGCCTGTCAAGTTACAAACGCGCATATAGAATGTGCCTGGCACAGAGGAGCCGGTAGGGTCTTCATGAGTCTATAATCATACATGACATCTCATTATGCCAACAAGGTTTTCTGGTTTAGGAAATCAGAAAGGGTGTGAGGTTGTCACATTGTTATTTCTTTCTTGACTTTTTGATTTGGAAGGTGGCAGAAGTTCCTCTGTGTGACATTTTCATTCCCTGAAGGTCTAAGGTCAGTGAAAACAGGTTGCGTGGTGATAGGAGGGGAGAGGAAGTGCATCAGAAGATGTGATCAGAAGATGTGAGTTTACCACTTGGTAGAGAGACCTTGGGAGACCTTGGGCATGTTTGCTTCTCTCTCTAAGCTGTGGGTTGTGGTCTTACCCACCCCCAGGGTACTATAAAAATAAAAAAAAAACTGACACAGATAGGAGTAATAAGTAAACGGTAAAAATAGTTTACAGGTAGTAACTGCAATGACCACCAACAGTGAAGGTTTAGTTTCTGGGTCCCTGACTTGTTCTCCCAACCCTGCTGATCTCAGCTACTTGAATCCAGAAAAGAGAACTGGGCCCTTCTGAGGAAGTCTTGGCTTTTATTTTGAGACCCAAAGCAAGAAGCAGCAGGAAGCCATCTGTCCCTCTGATAGCCTCTGGAGCTTGCAGGTCTGGTAGCAGATAAAGATGTTTAACTGAAAGAAACAAAGAGGCAGCTAAGAGAGACTGACTCAGGCTTGGGGTGAGTATCCCCATTTCAACCCTTACTGCTTTCAAACTAAGGTGAACTAAACAAAGACCCTCCAGTTAAATATGTTGTAAGTGGGAATAACACGCTGAGTATTCCTCCTTGGTAGACCCAGTGGTCCCCTGAGCTCCCAGCTTGGTTTCTGTAGCAACAGAGGCTCTCACATCCTTCTCTCACTGGTGATCAGATCTCTTAAGAGAATGCAGAGAAGAGAATGGGAGTGACCATTAGTCACCCCCGACTCAGGTATCTCTTATGGAGAATCATAGAGAACTCCTTGTTGAAATCCTGGCCTTTCCCCTTTCATTTGTTCTAAGCCTGGTGGAATGTACCCTCACCAGATACAGAGCAGTCATTATCAGCAGATGACAATCAGAGCAGTCACCTATGAACAGATGTCAGTCAAACATGGAACCCTTTTCAGTCTGATCCAATCGGTAGAATTCCACTTGCACATCTGATTTTGCAGCTTTACTGTCACTAGATGGAGGGATTGTTTGGGCCTTGCTTTCTTGTCACAGGTCTGGGATGATAGAGTGAAAGTGTTCTTCCCTTTTGTGGAGGTCATGTCTGAAGGAGCTGCCTTCCTGGGAGCCTGCTGTGGAGATGATGGACATCCACACCTGACCCTGGCTGTTCTCTTCTGTGGAAGGTACTAGATACAGGTAGAGAAAGCAAATAGATTCCAAGAGTCTAAATACAGACTTAGAGGAAGAATCGGGATTGCAGAAGAGCTTGTTCCTTTGTGGGGTGAATCTTGGTTCCCCCATCACAGCTATGGAATTTCAAGTTAGCGATTTGGCTTGGGGAGGTGTACTGAGGTAAGGAAAGAAGAACCCACGGGAAGAAGGGACCCAGTACAGGCCACCCGTTATTTGTTTCTCTTGACTTGTCCAGGTGTTAGCGATTTCTTGGCCTGCTGTGATTCCCCCCTTGGCTACCCCTGCCAAGGGGGTATCTGGCATTTGTGAGCACCTTTAGCTCAAGGGCTGGAGGGGCCCAGATGCTTCAGGGTTGTCATGAGATACTGCGAAGGGGCCAAAGCTGCAGCTACCTGTCGAGCAGTGGTTGGTGAACAGGCAGTGTTTTCTTAGCAAACAGACTTGGCCTTGCCTTTGGTTTCTGCAGGAGGTCAATTCCTCTGCTCATTCACTTTATCTTGTGTCAAGAGAAGCAATTCACAAAGTACACGGCCAAGAGCAGGGAATGAAATTAGAGTGGGTATTTTGGCTGCCATACCAGAGGCAGGCAGAAGAACAGAGAGGGAATACAAGCTCAGAAGAGGCTAACCTTTGTCCCACATTTCCAAAAATCTGAAGATGGTCCAGCCGCAGCCCCATTACCATTAACCTCCTGATGCTAATGGTGGCTGGTTTGCATTCCTGTTAACCTTTCCTGGCTTGGCGGCTGCCACTGTCAGCAGTGCACACATGTCCCTTCTAGTTGAGGCTTCCAAAGGAAAAAAAAAAATTAAATGTAACTAAACCTTAAATGTTTGTGCTGTAGCCAAAGGCGAAGGACTAGTCTTTAGGGGTAAGGGGTTTGGGAAAGAGGATTAATCCTTTTATGCATTAAATTAACGTTTCTTATGAGTCTGTGGTGTGCCAGGCATAGCACCAGGCTGGGGAGATGGAGAGAAGAAATGGTCCCTACGCTCAGGAGTCCCTGGGCCAGAGCGGGCATGGTGGGAAAACAGGGCATACAGATTTGTTTTGATAGAATTTTAAGGACCTGGACTTCTGGCAGACTTCTTTTTAAAAAATTATTATTTTGAGATTCTTTAGATGCACATAAAGGAACAAGAAAAGGCAGAGATCCCTGATGCCCTCCGTCATTTTCCCCAAGGGGGACATCATGTGACAGCCCTGTAGTACTATCTGGCAGACTTACTGTATCCAAGTGTGTTTTCCCTGTGCCATCTCCCAACCCTTCTTTTCTTTCTTCTTTTCAAGTGAATCTTCCTCGTGTCAGTACTACAGGTTTTTCATGCTGCAGGGTCTCTGCAGTAGAAGCTGAACCCATGGGATCAGTCAAAACATTCGTATTGGCTTGGTGACTTGACTGCCTAGAGCGCGGTTCTGAAGAGAGGGAGCCTATGATGGTGGCTCTCAGCCCCGACTGCTCTCTCAGCATTTGGTGCATCACTAGGGAGCTGAGAATTACTGGCTCAGGAGGAGTAAGAGTAGTCAGCATCATTATAACGGCAGTAATGTGACTGAGCTTTGCCATGGGTGGGCCCTCACGTGACTGAGCTTTGCCATGGGTGGGCCCTCCACCTGGGCCTTGTACGTATTGCTGGATCTTGTCCTTGATCATCCCCCACAGAGGCTGAGAAGTTAAATGACACAGGTGCTAAGGGCAGAGCCAAAACTGTCTAACCTGTCGCCCCTCCTTTTAACCTCTCCTTCAGTAAAGGAATGAATTGATGATGGTGGACTTCAGGACCCCAGGTAGGGCTGTGGGAGCAGTGTCAGGACAGGGACTCTCCAGTGCCCCTCAGTGCATGTGCCTGCTCTCTCCCTTCTTCTCTTTCCCCCTTTCCCTCAAAGCTGAGCCTGGTTATCTTTATGAAACCTCTTTAGTAGGCACTCTGAAAGGCCCTGAGGGGCAGGAGTGATCTAGGGTGTAGACTAATATTGTGTAGAAGTTTCCGGTTTAAGCTCCTTGAATTTGTATGAATGCGTCCCCAGTAGTGCTTATCTCACTAATCTGGTATTTATGGTGATCAGAATAGGGGCTGGGATGAAATAAGCTACTCTAGGGCTAATGGGAAGGGCAGGATCCATGCGGAAGTCACTAAGGTGACAAGGGAAGCAGTGTCTCGTAAGCATGTGGGTAGCATCGATGTGCAGATGTGATGTGCAGATGCCCACTCCAAGAGCCTTCTTACTTTTTTTCCAGTGGAAAAGGCCGGTAGAGATTGATGAAGTTGAGGAAGGTATTGAGATGAGCCGGGGTGTGGACTCCTACTCCAACCCTCCTCCTAGCTCTCCTTTTTTTGCATGGACACCTGAATTTTGTAGGCCTGGGTGGGCTTTTGTCTACAGGAGGTGGGAACAGGAGGGTGTTCCTGAGAGGGGTGGGTGAGAAAAACGTCATTGGAAAAGACTTAATTTTGGGTAAATGATTGCTGTACTTTGATGGTTGGTGGGTGATGGGTATTTTGGAGACAGGATCCTATCCACTGCCTCTTGCTCTTAGGAAGAAGCCCCTTTCTTTATGTTGATTTCAATGGTCTTTCACACTTCCCATTTTACTGGAAAGTTCCCAGAATGTTGCTTCTTGCACCCAAGTGTTCCCTTGAGGCAGGGCTGGAACACCTCTTGCCAGGTCCCTGGGCTTCCCTTGGGCGTCTTCTCTGGTCAGCCTGGATTCTTCCTTCTTGCTTCCTGGGTCTTTCTTTTTGAGGCTCCCTTCCTCCCAGCTCTGAGAAGAATAGGGAAAACCTCCACCCAGTCTTTCTCTTTGGTTCAGAATTTCCACTGAGGGGAGAAAAGAAGGAGAAATGAAGGTGTCCTCTCTTCTGTCCCTTCTTGGCCACACTCCTGGAGGTCAGAAATTCTGAAATTCTCATGACAGTTCTGTGAGGCTTATGCAGTGGCTTCTTTTGTTTGTTTTAAATTCACTGTCAACAGTGAAGAGATTTCACATTGTCATGAGCTAGCTGTGCTATCAACGTAGACAAAAGATGTTTGTGTCTTTCCACAATGTCAGAATTTTTTGAATAATAATAAATTCCCAAGCTCTACCACTTTCAGTGGCTGCAATCCACTGGGTACTCATGGGTCACTTGATAGTCATAAGCGGTACACTTACAAGTTCTTTTATTCCATTTCAATATTAATTTCTGGCATCTGTAAGATTCAAGTTACACATTCTTCAGACAGTGATGTGTATATGTGTTCACAGAAAGACTAAGAACAGGTTAAGGTGGCTGCAGGATTACAGGATCTGTGCAAGAGCACAGGCAGAAAAGAGATGAACACAAGAGTCAAAGATTCGGTGTAGGTAGTCAGATAAGGCTTTTAATGAAGCAGTTCCTCGGAGTTTTCCAGACACAGTCCAGACGATGTCATCCTCAGAGCATCAGCTTGGAGCATCAGTTTGAGGTGTCAACTTGGAGTGCTGTGCTGTGTTTCTGTTCCTGAAATGACAGGGATGGAGGTGTATTGCTATGGTGATTTTCCTGCACAGGGCTTGTGGCAAGTGATCAGGTGACAGGGTCAGGGTGCTGCCAAGACCAGGCTTGGGGACTCCTCCTTTTGTGGGTCTTAGGTGAGGAGGTTGTGTCTGGAGTCCGATAAGCTCTCATGTCTGGTGTTCTTGATATGATTTGGGACGTCTACGTGTCCCGGTGCTTCTTATCTAGTTTGATAAGTTGGCATAAGCTAGTTATTGATTTGTGCCTTATGGTTGTGCTGGGCAGATGGTGGTTGTTTACTTATGCAAACAGGTATCATTCTACCTTGGCACTTGTACTCAAAATGGAGTAACTTACGACAAACTACTGCCATAAGAATGACAGTAACAGAATGGAGTAACCCAGGTTAGACACAGCCAGAAAACCACTCTCTATACATCATAGAGGAACTCAGAGAGGGGCACAGCCTGCTGTCTACACCCGTGAAAATCACAATCCACAATTCTTCATGGAGCAAATCGGAAGATCCAAGTGGTGGTGGCTTCCTATGGGATGCATTTTCTCTCCTTGGTAAGAGTCTCAGGACCTTTGCTTCTGTTGTTGCCTTCATCTGCCTGACCTGGTGAGCGTGGAAACCAGTGGGAAGGTCCAGCTGATTCTGTTCAGCTGCTCTGAGGGCATCCCCTCAGGGGCCTCGTACACTCTTGATCCAGCAGCAGTGGTCTAGGGTAGAAAGGCTATTTGTATTTGACAAGCTCTCAGTGTTGGGGCGGTGAATAAGAAACATGTGGGTTGTGTACGTGGTCCACTAGAACAACCACCTAGGCTCCTTCATATCCAGTCCGCTAAATCTCTCTGAGGCAGCAGTAGAGAGGAGTGCGAACCTTCACTCTTCTCTCCACGAGCTTGGACACCTTCTGCTTCTCCTTCCACCTTGCTTCTGGGAGCCTCCCATCCCTCACCATATGCACACTACTGTTCCTTCCAGTGCATGGTGCCTGGGGACACCCTGGCGGGGGCGGGGAAAGTTTTTATCTCAATATTGACCAAGATTGTTGACCTGCATAGGATAGCACAGGGTTCTAGTGTCCTGTGCCTTCCAGCTCTCCCCACTCTGTCCCCTGTCCCCCACTGCTTCTCCACCTTACCGTGCCCCACACTCCTTCTTTTCTCTTTCTCTGCCCATTTCTGTTTGCTCCTCTCCTGAATTTTATTTACCTTGTGTGACATTTCTGTGTTTCTAGAAAACTCCTTAGCTGGTGCTCACTGTTTCTCCTAAGGAACCTCCTTCCATTCCTCTTGGCTTCCATTCAACTTGCACAGTCCATGCACGGTATGTTCCAACTGTGGAGGAACACTTTACTCATGAAATGCTTTGTTCTGGATTCTTCTGTGTGCTACAGCACCAACTCTGAAATTCAGGCACATTAGAGAGAAAGCACCATAGCTCAAGCAGTGAGCTTATACCTGAAAGATCTGGCAGTATTTGGAGGAAATTGGGATTTAATTAGCGTTTCCTTTTATGCCACTGTCAATATGCTTCTGTTACATTTATGGGGTTGTGTGGGTATCCTCCGGTGACTAATTACATGAAATTTCTCTTCTTTGTTAAACTCTGATAAACATGCACAATATATAAGGTTGAAACTGACTCTGTTGCCAAAAGTGAGATTCTTAATTTGAATAGGGACTTATTTTTCTTCTCTTTAAGGAGATGGTAGCTTCATGTATTTGTCTCTTACCACTGGGTAGGTAATATTTGTAATATTTTTTTTCTCTTATAGGAGATAGCAATAAGTAATCAAAACGCATTCTCCTTTTTTAATTTTTTATTCAGGTTGCGATGAAAAAAAAAGAAAGAAACACAAATGGGAACTTATATTTAGATTGTTCCTGTTGTGCCTGATTTCCCATCCTTGAGCTAAGTGTGTTTAATTAGCCCAAGAGCAGCGTTTTGTAGGTGTGTGTAAAGGTTAGGAACAACTCTGCTTCTTGCCACGTGGAATGTGTTGGCCCCCTTTTTTGCAGTATGTGGGACCCAGGTATGTTCTTACATGTCCTCCAACTCCACCTGCCACCCAGACTGCTTGGAAGCACCAACCCAGAAAGAGAAATCAGGCAGAAACCAGGGAGCCCTTGCTTTACAGAGAAGGGAGGCCAGATCCAAATGAATAGGACCCAAGCCTTCAAGCAGTGGCTGGGTTCAAGGCTATGATTACAATGTTCATTCTTCAGATGAAGAGGCTGAGGCTGGGGAGAGCAAAATCTTGGCAGGGTTGCCAGGGGCCAGGCAGAAGGAAGCATGGGGAGTTATTGTTCATTGGGTGTGGAGTTTCAGTTTGGGCAGATGAAAAAGTTCTGAAGATGGATGGTGATGATGGTTGCACAGAGGTCTGAATGTACCTAATGCCACGGATCTGTACCCTGAAAAGATGGCTAAATGTTATAAAAATCTTACTACGCTGAAAAAGTTTCATCACTGCTAGTCATCCATTTAGAAAGGCAAAAATTCAAATGAATGAATGAACAAAATGTGATCTATCTGTCCACACAGTGGGATATCATTCAACCTTGAGAAGAAGAAGATTCTGATACATGCTTCAACATGAATGAGTGTTGAAGATGTGATAATAAATAAGTCAATCTTGATAGAATAAAAATCATACAATTCTTTTTAAATAAGGTTTCTAGATTAGTCAAATTCTAGAGATAGAAAGCAGAATGGTGGGTGCCAGGGACTAGGTGGAGGGAGAGTGGAGAGTTACTGTCTAATTGGTGCAGTTTCAGTGTAGGAAAATGAAAACGTTCTGGAGCCGGGTGGTGGTGAATGTTGTACAAAACTGTGAATGCACTTAATGCCATTGGTTTGTACACTTAAAGAAGGATCAAATGGAAATTTTTATGTCATATATATATTTTACTACAGTAGAAAAAACATCCTGGTAGTCTTCAAGGTGTCAACAAGGTGGCGTACTGTCCCAGCCCAGGGCTGTTTTGATTAGTGGTAACTACCTACCTGGGAAGGACTCTGTCTGTCCTGACAGATGTCCTCCATCACCGCGTGCCAGAGAGTAAAAGGCAGCCTGATAGAGACAGACGCAAACACAAATGCCAGCTTGGAAAGGGGTTAATGATTTAAATGGTGTGAGGGAAAGAAAATGCTATTAATGCTAGCTTGGCTTACTGAGAAGAGTCCATTAATTCACATATAGGAGTTCCAGGGGGAGAGATGCTGTCCTAATTATGTCTTGGGTAATTTGGCCATTTAAATGGCTAACCAATTTGCAACTAGGTTCTTCCTCGAGGTATTGCATCTTTATTCAGTGCTGTTCCCTCCTGCCAGGAGGCAGACTGCTTGCTCTTTGGATGTGTGCACTGTTGTGGGGACGTTAGCTTGCCTTTGCTGATCGCTATGCTTCCTTCCTCCTCCTTAATCATGTGACGTTGTAGCTTTTCTGTGGGATTGGAAATGTGTCTAGCTGGAGTGATTGCCAATGTTAGCAGGATTCTTGTAGCCTTCAGAAGGTACAAGGCCAAATACCATGTTTACAGCCTCTTCCATGAACAGTTGCTGTGGGTCAGGGCCAATTATCCTTCAGTTAAGGGGAGATTAAGACCCCATCCAGATCCCATCCTTGTAAGATGTCTCTTATGGGAGCTTGGTCCACACCACCAGCAGGTGTCCTGATGCCTAGGCAGGACTGCCCTCCCAACATGGCCTCCCCATGCTGCATGGGCTCCGAACTCATCATGACCCTGCCATCACGTCAAACTCCATTTCATTGGTGAGCCCCCAGCTGCTCTTGCTGCCTGTCAGCCCGGGGCCATCCAAGATGTACAACCAGTCTGTGGTGGAGGGAGAGCTTTAGAATCAACCGTTCTGCTTTTCCCTCCATCAGTCCCCATCACTAGGTGGGAGCAAAGACCTTGGAATTGTAGAGTGAGGCAATGTGATGTTCTTCCTGAAGCTGGAGAGCGGGGGAAGAACCAAGGAGTATTTATTGTCAATTTCTCCTTTAATATTAATAACAGACAAAAGCCACCATTCATTATGTTCCAGGCACTGTGCTAAGCCCTCTGAACACATTCCTCCATGTGATCTTTATGCTAACCCTGTGAATGTGGCTGTCATTGTCTACATTTTACAAAGGAGAGAAATGAGAGGTTTGGTGACTTCTTTCAGATCCTAGAGCCAGTAAATCATAGACATAAGATTTCAATCAGATTTTTAGATGTAAATTTCCACATTCTTTCAGCAGTACACAGCTTCTCTTGGACTGAAATTTATTATAAGAGCTAAAAGTTGCTCTTAGTCCAAAATACCAGATAGGCACACTTATGTTGTTATTAGTAGTTTAATTATTATTTTTTAATGCTGCTGCATATTTCTCCACTTTACGTTCCCACCTATGAGCTCTTACGCCCTCTTACGCATTGATGATTGAAGATGGAGGTGGAGGAGCATGGAAAGGCAGATGATTGGGTAGCGGGTGAGCAGAGTCGCTACAGGATGGCAGGGCTCCGTCCTTCAGAATCAATTCTAGACTTTTTTGGGACAGAGGCAGTGGCTGCTCCGCGAGCTCTGTGCACTGTCCTCCATCCCCCATCTTCTCCCTGCCTCCTGTCCACTGCACATGGACATTCCCGAAGAGCTATCTCTCTTCTCCTGCACATTCTCTTCTCCAGGGTGCTCATCCACTACTTGGCTCTGCCATCACAGCCACCCCCATGACCTGCATCATCTAGGTGGCTCTCAGTTCTGTATTACCAGCGCCCATCTCTGGTCTTCAGACTGCTCCTTAATGTCCCCGTGGGCATTGCCCCCGGGCTGCTTAGGCATTGAGTCAGCACGCTTCGAGCGCCTTCTCCCTGCCTTGCTCCTGCACCCACACCTCTCCCCACTCTTGACAACTGACTTCCTAGTCCAGGCAGCTTCGGCACCTTTTCCTGTTACTTTCCATATCTAACTTGCTGCGAGTCCTGTGGCTTCTCCTTTTTCAGTGTCTCTAGCATCCATCACTTCATTTTATTCATTCTGCTGCTCTTTGCTGCAGGATTCCTCAGTACCTAGCGCTCATCCCCTGGCCCTGATTCGTGGGCATGTTCAACAAACGAGAAGAGTAACGTATCTGCTATCCCCGCCTCCTCTCTTTCTGTTTTCTCATTATTGCCAGATTAATGTTCCCAAAGTGGAACCCAGATCACACAAGCTGTCAAAAATATTTTATGGTCTGGGATGTGTTGGGCTTTCCAAACTGTGATCCTCAGTTGCCTGTCTCACTTCAATACACCAAAAAGAGAAGGAGCAGTAATAGCCCTAGTGGTGATACTAGTAAAAGAGGTAGTGGCTGGTGGGCCCAGGACAAGTGCCTTATGTATGGACTCATTTAACTCTCGGAACTGCCTGCGGAGCAGGTGCTGCACCATCCACGCCTGACTCGCCGTTGCTGCTCATGCCCTCTGCTTTCCTTACTATGAGACTTCTCTCCTACTATAGCCCTTAACCAGTCTGCCCCCACCCGTGTACTTCTCCAGGAACAAATCTGACCCTTTTCTTGGGTTTGTCACAGTTGCCCTGTCCTTCTACTCTGTTCCCAATGCTGTCCCATCATTTATTTTTGCTTCTGTCTCCTTGCACTCTTCATTTTCTGCCAGATGTTGCAGGCATCTGGTTTCTTAAAGAGGCACGGACTATCACTCTGGATCTGCACCTCCTGCAACATCTAGCAAGTACGTACACACAGTAGGTGCAGGATGTATTTGGTCAATTGAACCAAAGTTAATAGGATTGGACTCACGTTCCAGATTCCTTGGCTGTGGTTGGTGTCGTTCACAGGGCCTAGTCCCTTCTAGCTGAAAGCCTAAATAAACGCAATCAAATTAGGAAGAATAAAGATGCCAAGCTGAGACAAAGTCCTCTATCACTTGCTCATCAGTATTCAGTAATTATCTGTGCTCTTTAAACGAAGCACACAGGAGGGGCCCGGAGGAGGGATGCCCTTTGCTGGAAGGGAAGGAGAGAATGGATGAGTTTTTGTGGCTGCGTTAATAACACACATGGGACCTGAAGGTACAGATTCATGCCAGGAGTAGCAGGAAAGAAATTCTGTATCTAGGAAAGCTGTCCTCAATGTGAGTATGTCTTTCTCATACTATGTTTACATAGTTTTGAAGAATCAAGTGCTGTTGGTGTGGCTCATTGTTGTGAGTACATTAGTTTTAAGTAGGAAGCAGTTGGAGGCAAAGAATGAGTCTGGGGGTTCTCTGAAGAGGCAGAGCCTCTACCTCCCCGCTGGTCTCTCTGGTCTCCTTGATTGAGCCTGTTCCGGTCCCCCTTGTCTTCTGCCACAAGCCTCATCTCTGTTACACTCCATTTTGTTTGTGCCATTCCTCTTTTATACAGCCATTGGAATACAAGTCCTGGATTCCCCAATTCCAACCATATTCTTACCCGTGCCATACAACTTGCTCTTCAAGCCATAGATCAACTTCTTCCTCTTCCAAGGAGCTCTCCCTAACTTCTTCAGTCCACACTGATGTCATTCCGCTATTTCAGATTTCTGCCAAATGCGTGCTCTGTGCCACACCCTCCGTTACATTCTCAGGTTATTGCTCAGTTTGTTGGACATTGGTCTTGTCTCCCAAGTGGACTGGGAGTTTTCAGGGGCCATGGCCACACTAAATTTTTCTTCTATGGCCCAGCAGCCCTTCAGACCAGTTGAACATTTATAACACAGATATTTTTCTCTTTTGGATTATTAATTGATTAATTAGTTCAATCATTGAAATCAGATATGTTGGTATGGTTTTATTAATACGCTTTGTTTTGAATAATAATGCTTAGATTGTAGCTTGATTTAGCTGACTACTGAAATCATATTTCCCTGAATTTAAGAGACCAACATCTTAAAAAATGTCAAATGGATTAATTTAGCAAGTATTAACTATTATGTGTATAGTAAATAATTTCTATCAGGACATATTTTAGCATTTTAGCAAGGGTGTTAGTCCCTAACTGGGGCCCAGGTACTGCAAGTGGCGGAGGATGACACCTTGGCAGGGGACTCTTGACACTGGGTTCTCACTTACTGGGTCTTCTGGACCCTTTTCCCCTCAGTTGGGCTCCTCTCTGAAGGCACCTGCCCCAGCCCAACAGGAGGCTCCCATCATGAAGACCTTGTCAGGACACTCATACCAGAATCCAGCATTGTACAGGCAGTACTGGATCATAGGACCCTGGACCAAGGATATGATTGGCAGAATGTGGGGTATTCCCCATTCTTTGACTCTTCTCATGAGAGCCAGAGTTGCCTTCCTAAAAAATCAGATAAATAGAAGGCAGGGAAACATTGCTCTCAATCCCTTCTCCATTTCTAGGAAGCCACTCCATTTTCAGTGCTTGGTGGTGGTGGTGGTGGTGGTGCTAACTTCCTATGTTCCAGGCACTGGGCTAAGGGCTGTATCTGCATCACTCACCTAGCTCACATGGTGAATGGAAGCCCAGCAAGGTCTTACAGTTTGGTGGTATTGTTGGGCATAGGAAGACCATGTAGAGTGAATGATCAGTGATGATTGATATGAGTGTAGAGGCTGTGATTCCTTTCTGTGTGTGACTTAACTTTGCAGAAAAGATGTGTGGTATAAGGCACTTTCATGTAGGGTATTTTATGGAGTCTTTGTCACATTCTGATGGAGATCCAGTTTGTCTCCTTGTTTGGAGATGCAGAAAGATGGACAAATGGGGAAGGAAACTTGCTCTACTCACACAGCAAATAAATGTCTGAGGGAGAACCAAGACTCGGAATCAGATTCTCTGATTCTAAAACTCATATACTCCTTCCATTTTTTTTTATGGAGTAGAACTCCAGCAGAAAGAAAGAATTCTGACTTCTCAGACTTGTAGACCAAACTGGCAGATGAGATGAACCTGGTTTCCCAGGTAGGATGGGAAGAGATGGAGAATATTGGAAATGTGCTGGACATTTTCCTCCCATCGTTTTCAAACCTGGTTTTGTTAAGCAAGAAGAGCCCTTTATTTCCAACATATTCTTCTGTGGAGTCCCAATATAAAGCAGATAAAAGGGGAGCTGCCCTGGTTGAGGATGGGAGTTTGGGCCTTGAACCCCATCCTACTCAGTCCCCTATTACCCTAGAGCAGCTTCCCCCGAAATGACATGGGCACCATGCATCCAGCCCAACCTTGTATTTTAAAGATGACAAAACTGAGTCCCGGTGAGGCTATGTGACCTGCCCAAGGCAGGGCAGTGAGGAGGGGTACTTGGTGAGTGGGAGTGGACACTTGGTGCCCTGATTCCCCAACCTCCATTGTAATTGATCTCCCTTGTTGTATCTGGGTCCCTCCACATTAACATTCCAGACCACCCTGAAGGCACAAGTAAAACAAACGTGGTGTAAAGACATCCTGATTGCTGAGTGCTCAGGGAAGGACTGAGAAAGTGGATCAGGGGCATTTTCTAGAGGAAAGGCAACCAGAGCTGCAGCATGAAGTAGGAGAGGCTTCGTTTTGCTGATAGGAAGGGAAAATCTGCAACTTACACATCTTGTTTTTCTGTATTGTAACAATGATATATGAATACATAATGGATAATATAAAATAACTTGGAAAATAGAGAAAAAATTAAAGAAGAAAACAAAATCACCCATATTCCCACAACCAAGACACAGTTTGGCATGGCTCCACATCTCCATTATTTTTCCTGTACACACTGCAGATATACCCAAGCAGTATCAAATTGTTCTATATGTTGTCCCATGTTATGCTTCTGGTTCTGTAGAATGTGCGTTCTCCCCAATATATTGCCGAAAATAGAATACATCCCTCTCATTACGGAAATAGTATATATTCATTGTAGAAGTTTGGAAACTATGGATAAGCAATAAAAATTACTGATAATCTTGGTATCCAGAAATGACTACTGATAGCATTTTTGGTGAATATTCTTCTAATCTTTATTCCATCCACTCATATGTAGACATTCTTAATATAATTATATTATTTATGCTTACATATTTTTCAGTGTGATAGATTAGGATAGATATTAATTTTATCTTCTTTCATTACTTGATAAACTAAAAATGTTTACCAATTATTTTTTGTTCTTTTGTGAATTATTTGTGCATGTCTCCTCATTTCTTACAGATTTCTTGTTGATTTATAAACGTTCTTTGTAGATTAAAGATATGAATCTTACCCTTTTGCATCTATGTGAAAATATTGAGTATATAATTAAAGTCTATAATTTATCTTACGATTCCACTGTAGTATATTTAAGTTACTTATAATTTTCACCAATACAAATAATACTACATGTAATATATTTGCACATAAATCTTATCTATATAATTTCTTTGGGATCAACTCAGAGAAATGGGATTATTGGGTCACTATAGGCCAAAAGTATATGCAAGTTCCTATTTCTCCAGATTCTTAGCATGAGTATTATCTTTAAACACCTGTCCAATCTAATAACCAAAAATTATGGATTCTTATTTTAAAAGTTGATTTTTTTCATGTTTTATCTTTTTGTGTCTGAGTGCTTTGTTTACTAGCTATTGTTCTTTGCCCACATATCAATTGTTAGGTTGTTGGTTTTCTAATTCATTTACTAAAATTCTAAAAAAGATAAATTCAGGTTATTAACACTGTAATATAAGTGTAATATAAGTGTCCTATAAGTGTTTCTTACCTTCTACCATTAATTTTAATTTTTCATGATTTACTTTTATTTGCTATTTTTAGATCACATGTTCAAATCCATTGATTCTTTTCTTTGTGATTTTTACATTCCTTGTTTTATGTTTTGGAAAGGGTTTTCTCTTAATGATTTGACTGGTTTAATTTTGTTCACTCAGCTTTGACACCCACTGGTAGTGTACTTAATTGTGTCCTCTATCCAAGGTGGAACAGTGCTAGAAAGGCTTTTTTAAGGGAGAGAGAGGACCAGGTTTGAGTAATCATCAGAAGGCATCATGAACTGACAGGGATGCTGAATGGGGGTGAGTGGGGGAGAAAGATGAAGTTGGTAGTGAGGAAACACTACCAGAATGGCACAGGGACGTAAGGCAGAGGAGGCCTAGTTGTGACAACTAGACATTCAGGATCAAGTGATGAATCCCCAGAGGATGTGCCGATTTGCACAGACGAAATACAACTGGAAACCTTGGTTGACAGATGACTACTTGGCTTTTCTGTTATCCCTGCCTGGAGACTGTGGTTATTCCCACACCTCCAGTGACCTTCCATATGATGAGAACTCCACCCCTTGGACCTCTCTTATGAAATTAAGGCGAATATATCCAACTTCCTAACAGGTTGGCTATCTCATCTCACATTCAGCATGGTCTGAAATGGATACATCATCTTCCCTTGGCCCTCCAAAGTCCAGCTTTCCCTTCTTCCAGGGCTCCTGTCTCAGCGAGTAAGCTTGCTAGCAAGGCACATCTGAGCTCCACTGTTGAAAAGGTAAGTGTGGGAGAAATGGATTCACACCTCAGTGAGAAGCAGAGTAAACACAAAGATATTCTGTGGCTGAGGATGAGTAAGTCCTAGAGTAGATTCCAAGGAAAGTTAAAATAGGACAGATGTTGTTCTCTGAGTTGGGAAATGAAGCCCTGGACGTTTAAATAGCTGTAGAGGTATTTAAGAGACAAGTTTCTGAGGATAGTTCCAGGGTAAGGATTCTGTAAATAACCTCCCCAGTCTTCAGCTTGCAAATTCAGTCTCCAAAGGTCACCTATTTCAACACAGGTTCTAAATTTGCTTCTATGATTTGCATTCTTAAGAAGATGCACCTGCAGATCATGTAGGGCAACAACTAAGCAGCAGAATTTAAATCCTCTCCTGGTGGCCCATGGTGAGTAACAAATATAGTCTCTAAGGCAGGTGGATGCCTCTTAGGGAGAAATTTCTCAAACACCTCAATTGAGCAGAATTGGCTCTTAATTGTTTTTTTTTTTTTTATTATCAGAAAACGCACTGGTTGATCAGAGTGGGGCCAGTTCTTTTTAGATAAGCATCATAAAGCTTCAAGTTAAAGTAGTTTTAACCAGGTTGTTCTAGTTAAATCTTTGAGGGAGAAGACAAAGTAAAGCAAGGAAGCTTTGTATCCAATTGGAGATATCAGAGTCATCTTTAAAAACAAAATCACAAAAAGTGAAAGAGTGGGATGTTTTGTTCTAGTCTTGAGTGCGAAAGGACCTTATAGTTACTAAGGAATATAATAGAAGACTTTGATGTGATTTCTTCTTTTCTGTCCTGACCATGCTCTGCTCTTCCTGATAGCCACTGAGCTCATCAAACAAACAAACAAACAAACAGACAAAATTTCCCTGCTCCTTTATGGCTGCCTCTAGAAGTCAGGCTCTTGCTTGCCCACGTTCCTCCTGTCCTTCCCCAAATAATTATTAATTATCTGCATCCTTTCACCTGATGGAGTTGAATCCTGCTAGGATACTGTCGCTCTATACTTCCAATCCAAGCACTTCCTCATAGGACCCCCATCCCTCTTGCAAATTATTGGAAATGAACTACAAACATTTTCATTCAAGGAAGCTTTATGGATCTTTGGAATTGACACTAATTCATATACTATTAAAAAAATTGTATCCTTTGGGCTCCAAATGTGACTGAACTTGGCTAAAATGCTTTGCTTCTTTCTCTGAGTTTCTGCCACCCTCCGAAGTTAAAGCTGTTGCTACCAAGTTCGTTCTGCAAATTGGCAGTCTGAAAGCAGAAGGCGACTGTGCCTTTCAGTGGGCAAATACAGGTGTTCTGCACATTTTTAGGCTTTAAAAATAGGTCTGCATTTGCACTTTCTGCATGACTGATATTTGGGGAGGGGGGGTCACATTTCAGAAAGATGGAGAGGCACATTTGCCTTAGGACCCCCCTGATGAGACAAAGGCATTGCTAAATGCAGGAATCACTGATTAAAATCCAGTTCCTGACGGGAGAAGACAGGAACGAGACAGAGCTTCCCTTAAACGATGCCAGCGAGATCCGCAAGCAATGAGGTGAAAATAAACAAAGCAAAAACTTTTGGCTGCCTGCGGCGCAGCCATTTCCGCCTTGGTCTCCGCTGAGTATCACCATCACCCTGCCTCTGCCATTTAGTTGCAACAGCCGCAGCTTCTTTGCCGGGAAGCCCAGGAGATTCCTTTTCTCATCTCTCCTGTTCTTGGAACCGTTCAATCCCTGCCAGCTGGAATCAGCATTGCGGGGGGCCGGACAGGCTTTCGAATCTGCTCTCACAATGGCAGGTTTTGGGTCTCTAACACATCCTTGGTACCATGAAGTATTTTTCTGCTTGCAAGATCCAGGGCTGGCATTGAAGGAAATGGCAGAGCCAGGCTCTTTGCTTGCTCTCTGTCTCCCAGTGGTGCCAGGATGGGACGCCAGCTTCTGTCCTCTCTAGTCTACTGAGATGACATACTCTGAGGAACCCAATGGTTCAGGACATGCCTTTTTCTTGGGCATCCTTGTTCATCTTTCCTGCTCAGCAATGCTGGTTGCTGCCCCTATGGCCATCCTCCCGTTATGTGATCTTGCTTTCCCTCTTTCTCAATGACTGCTCTTCCTGTGTCTCCATCCACGGCTCTTGGTTCTCTTCCCTTTTCCTAGGTGCTCACTCTTTCCTTTGATGTTGACTGTCCTCCCTCTGGGATCTCAATCACCCTTACGGCAGGCTGTCGGCTCTCTTAAGATATTCCTGATCTATGCTCTAGTCTCACGAAGTTCCAACAGAATATGGACCAACTGCTTGATGGTTGAATCTACCTGGATATCACATTTTTATCCCAGACCTAGTCTTCCTGAAATTGATCAAATCATTCTCCAGCTACACCTGACTCTTCCTAATTTTCTTCAACTTTAAAAGCTAAGCTCATTTTTGTTGCTTGGTTCTGTTTAGGGGCATGTATCTTGCCAGTCACCCAGGCCTGAAAGTGTTTTTTTTTTTCTATTTATTCCTCCCATCTGTTTCCACCTTCCTTACCTGTCACAGTCCAGTGACACCTTAAGTTTTGCTGTTGCCTATGAGCTGATCTTAATGCTGGCTTCTGATCAGCTCATCGATTCTGGACACCTCTGCCAGGTTAATTCCTTGAGAACTCCTTTTTCCTCCACCAGATCCACTGTACAAATGTTTTCCTATTGTCAACAACCTAAAGTCTCCAATTTTCATTAAAGAATTCCCGCTCTAGGCCAGCGTGGTCCAGGCATCCTGTCAAGGTGAGGGACAGATGCGCTCAGAACATGCGAGGGCACTCCTGCTGCACACAAGTGTCTGTGTCGCTTTCCTTGTCCAGAGCCTTCTTGCTCTCCCCATTTCAAATTGTACCCCTGTTCAAGGTCTAGGCTAGGATTTAGTTTTCTCAAAAAATTTTCTATAAACATTAAAGCCTCAAGGAGCCCCATCCCCATCATCTAAGCACTGATACTCTGCACTAGCATTTAATCATATACTTCTTTTGCAGTGGTGTCTGTTATATTGTTTTTTTTTTAAATTGATATTTCCATTTTATTTTTGAATTTTTTTCTTTTCATTGCATGTTTTAATATCCTGACACAATTATAAGCTCCTTGAAGGCAGGAACTATTCATTTGCTTCTTGTCCCCCTGCTCCATTTTGAGGTTTAGAGCTAGGCATGCAGGAGTCACTGGGCACTGGGATGCAGAGTGAGATTTAAGGTTACCTGGGACTTCTACTCTATTTTAATCAAGGAGACCTATTTTTAAAATAATGATCTTTTTCCTACAAAATTATTTATTAACCTATCCATCCCCCAACTTGCCATTAATATGTAAAAACACAATTTTACTCATCAAAAAGTATGCTGTTTGTTGTTTGTGAGCTTGATTATGGGTGATTGACAGCTAAGATATACTAATGTGATCCTTGTTTTTAAAGACATTGTCAGTTCTTCCTTAATGAGCCTGAGAGGGATGTTCAGGGTGGAATCTTGCTTGTGGTCACGTGTTTGAACCCCAGAGAAGGAAGGAAATAGCAATACTGCATGCAGCAGCTGCTAAACCTAATTCAGACACAACTTGGACCTGATGACTTTTGCATTAAAGGATTTTAAAGAGAGATTGCCTGGCTGATGAGGCTGGGCTCGGAAAATCCAGAAACTTGATTTAATGATTCACCATCTTTTCTGAGGGAAAATTGGTATTCAGCAAACCTATAAAAGCTTATTCATCAATTCTTTTTTTTTCCTAACTCCCTGCAGATGGTCATTTCCTTTGTATCTTAAAAATCATCTTAGTTGATGTGTTTACAAAATTGGCTGATGTCATTAATTTTGTGTCACCTTAGTTTTGGAAGTGGCATTTCTAACCTCTCCTCCAGTTCTGAATGATAACCTACTTGTGCACATGTAACAGTAACAGAACTGGGTCTGTGGTCCTGCCATTTCTCAGTTCTGGTTTTGGTGCTGATTACTTTTCATTAACTTGGGTGTATCGGGGAAGCTCCCCTAACTTTCCAATCCAAATGTTTCCATTTTTCCCTTTAATGTAAGAGACAGTGTAAGTATGCCTTTGCCTTCCATCTCTCCGGAAGCTTTGCCCTGTTCTGTGTGCCACGGAAGAGGGGAGAGGCTCTGGTTAAAGCTGCCTGTGGCCAAGGCAGTGGCAGAAGTTCTCATCCCTTTGCTTTGGCTGAAGAGAACCACTGAATTTGGAAGTCCTGTTTGGTAGCACTGTTATTACTGAAAACACCAGAGGGAGGGGACTTTCTTTTTTCTTAGGGAGAAGTGTGGGAGGATGCCTTCTTTTGAGTGGGGATAAAGAGATGACAGTGTTTCATGCTGGAGCAGAGAAAGGCCCTACATGGGAGCTGATCCTACCCCTTGGGTCTTCCACCCCTGGCTGCAGGTGTGTCTGTGAGAATGGTGGACTGGTGAGGAGGCAGGAAGGGCAGACTAAAGCCGGGTCTGTAATTAGCATGAATCACTTCACACAGGTGGCAAGGGGGCTGGAGCTGGAGAAACACTCTATGAGAGGCTTGGGAGGGCTTTGAATGCCAAGATGACCTTTATACTGGAGCTGAGATTCCTGGGATGTCTGCCCAGGATTGATCAGATGCCAAGATGAAGAGCCTGGTGTGACTAAGGAAGAGATGCTCTAATCATAGAACTGATTAGAAACTCTAGAGCCATAACCCAGATCTTGGAGTTATTTCATTCCAAGATGCAACTCGGAGTGAGTTAAAACAGAGCATTTTACCAAAATCTAGGGGTAAGACCAAAGATCGTCTGGGTCTGCCAATAATTAAGGATTAGTGATATAACATAGAGCAACTAAAAAACTAGCAACTGTGATGGCTGAGTGGGGTTGCCAAAGGCTGTAGAGTGTGATTTTTGTTAACATTCACATGTGTAAAACGTTAAAGCATTTATCTGCCTCCTAAGATTTATTGATAATTATTTTATTAGATTTTGGCATTAAGAAGAAGGTGAAGGGAGGCATTTGGGAGGAGTAGACTTATTTTAATTTAAATTAAACTATATCTTAATTGAGTAAGCTTTCTTTTCAGATCTTATAGCTATGCCTGCAACATTATACAATCAGGGTGATGTGGGATGACCATGCGCCTGTCCGTCTATCCATTTATTCATCCACTCAATAATAAGTCATTGAGCTTATTACATGGCAGTCCCTATGTAAATGATACATGAATTTATGCAATGTTGATTCCAAATACACACAAGAGGTGATAATGGCAGGCTATCTTGTCTTATAGCTCATTTTAAGCATGGGAATGGAGCTGAAAAGTCAACGGGGTGTGTCATTGCTAAAAAGCTTAGGTGTCCACATATCCAGGATGGCTTGAATTAATTTAGTGAGGGAAAAAGCCCAAATGTGTGGATTCGGAATACCATTCAAGTTTTTCTTTCATCTTTATTTCTTTGAATATGTGCTTTATCTGATTTAAAAAATTTCACTCCTATTTAGGGCAGATATGACATGTCACTGTATGAGACACAGAGATGTACTGGGCATAAAAACATTCCTTTCCTCATCAAGCCTGCGTCATGTTGTCCGGTTGTTTGACAACTAACTGTATCCCCCTTCAGAAGCCTGGGAAGAACAACTAGAACTTTGCGACATTAAGGCTGTTTGATCCGCAGTTCATCCTAATCTTTCGATGGGATCTTAGAGGGAGCAACCCAACAGTTCTACTACATATGCTGAGAATACTTGTGCATCATTTACTGTCAAACATTGTTAAACTGCTAGAAATCAATTTTTGGAAAAGGGCTAAATGAATGTGTATTTCCCTTGCTATCTTAATTCAGTTAAAGACATTTTTTTAAAACCATATGTGCCAGAAATGCTTACCTTGGATCCAAGCTTGAATATGAGACATTTCTGCCAAAAAATGAACAATTTTACCAAGTTTTAAGCAATTGGGAAAAAATAACAGTGACTGTGCTGGTTGGAGAGAATTGTCAAATGCTGTAAAATGCGATTCTAGCTGACTCCGTAAGAGCAGAATGGAAAGCAGAGGCTTAGGAATAGCGTAAAATTAGGAGAGTTGATAGCGAACCACTGTATTTAGAATAAGAATGCAGTTCTGTCACTCTAGAAATAAATAGGCTTTTGAGACTCTGTCCCATTGAGCAATGGTTTATATTAGATTTTTCTCTGAAGATGGTGCCTCTCTGACATGCTGGACAGCCTTGCCCTGGAAGCTTCTGGCCATTTTTAGCTCTGAGCTTGGGCCCACAGACAGAAGACTCCACCAGGTGTGCATATTTGAACTGGAAAAGTCAAAAGGGCACCTGACACTGGAGTGAGAATTTCCAAGCCTTGACCATTCAAAGGCCATGCCTGTCTCAGGCCTGAGTGGTTCATCCATCCTCCCTTTTAAATGAGCTTTTTAAAGGCACCTATGCCCTGGTCTTATCCTTGAGTTCCTGATCTACTCATCTAGCATTTTTTATTGGTGCATATTGTTTATACAGAATCGTGGAATTCTTCATGGCATATTTGTACATGCATATAAATCTAATTTGATCAATTTCATGCCCCAGCACCTCCTCTTATCCTTTCCTCTTCCCTCCCTCCAGGCTCCTTCTTCTACCCTAATGGTCTCCCTGCTCTTTTCATGTGCTGTTCCAATGTTTTAAAAATGCTGCTTAAGTGAGTCTCATGTGTAGATGGAGATGCTCTGAGGCACAGGTCTCAGGCTTGCTCTAGGATCCAGGAGGCTTGATGTAAACAGGCAGAAACCATTTTGCACGGACCAGAGGTGGCCTGTGCTCATCACAGTTACTGCCAGCCTGTCTCTTGCTGAGCTCCTCCTACAGTGTTGTTGGAGCTCAATAAATGTAGCTCACTTATTATTATTTTTTTATTCAAAGCTGTAGTGGTGACAACAATTCCAAGGAATTTATCTTCAGTGACAATTAGAGATGACGTGAGAGTAAGAGTTGTGTGAGTCTGGGTTCAAAAAGCCTTGTAGAGGAAGAGGATTCTAGAAAGCCTAGGAGGACAGGGAATAGTCATGTGTGAACATGGTGAGAACAAGGCTCTGAGCTGGCAGGCTGCATGAGGTATTTGGTAAACAGCTATCCCATCTACCTAAAGCAGGGCCTTTGGTTGAGGCTGAGTGGCTGGGTGAGAGAGGTTGAGGGCTGGGGCATAGCTTGGTGGTGGAGTGCATGCTTAGCGGGTGCAGGCCTGGGTCCAATCCTCAGTGCTGGAAAGGGAGGGGTGAGGGGAGAAGAGACGATGGAAGGTGGAGTGGGGTGGGTGGCTGAGCAGGGTGGATGCCTCTTCCCCACTCTCCATACTTCCCTCCTCCGCTGCACTTCGTGGTTTCGGGTGATTTGGGGATAAGGGTGCTTTAGTCAGTGGCTGGACTTCTGGCTCTTACTTTCTCTGGTCCTGATTTTTAAAATTCTTATTTGTATTTTGCCATTTCCTTACATGCCCTTTTGTTGTTAAGGAAAGGAGGTAAATCTCACTTTGGAATTCTGAAGAGTAAGCTGTCAAACAGCTTCTGGAGGGTTGGACTGAAATGGTCTGACTGGGGCTTTTTAAGGGATGTTAGGTTTCGTCGCACTCTCTGCAGGCAGCTCACCCTTGCTAAATGTTAAAGAGAAAGCACCTTAAGAAACTCTGTTTAAAAACTGCTTGTTATCGAAAATCCAATGCAGAAGAAATTTTAAAAAAGCAAAAATGTTTTACAGTTCTTTCTCGTGATTGATCTGCCTCTCTCTTTTCCCTCTCTTGTACATACCTCTATCTCCCTGTCCATCCACTCAAATACACACCCAGCAATGGAGTTTTGTAGCAAATATACGAGCTGCGTATGTTTGTCCCATGTACGCAGTATTTCAAACTTCTTGTTTGAATTACTGTGTTGTGATGATCTTACTGCAATAGTAAGTAAATTCTACATCATTATTTTAAGTGCTTCATTGTGTATTTTTAAGTGGCTGCATCATTATTTATCTAACCAATTTCTTGTTCATAGACCTTTAAGCTGTTTCTAATTTTCTTCCAATTACATTTTATCATTTACTTGTAATTAATAGTTGGAGTCCCAACTACTGTACTTTCAGTGTTCATATATTCAACCAGTGTTTATTTTTATTTTATTTGTTGGACATAGCCTACATATTGGAGGTCAACCAGTGTTTACTGAGTGCCAGACACTGGGCTAGGCACTATAGCAGGGATTCATTCATGAACAAAAGAAGACAAATCACAAATCCAGTTTCTGTTATGACGTAGACAATGAACAAAAAATTAATAGAAGATAAAGTATGCTGGGTAGTGAGTGGTGAGTGCTAAGCTGGAAAAGAAAGTGTGGAAATGGATGAAGAATTGGGGCGGTGAAGAAGACCAATGGAATAGAATAGAAGACCCCGAAACAAATCCTCACATCTTTAAACATCTGATTTTTGACAAAGGGGGACAAAATATTACATGGAGTAGTGACAGCCTCTTCAACAAATGGTGCTGGACAAACTGGTCATCCACCTGCAGAAAGTTGAAATTAGACCCATATCTTTCTCCTTGCACAAGAATCAAATCAAAATGGATCAAGGAGCTTGGTATCAAACCAGCTACGTTGCAATTGATAGAAGAAAAAATTGGTCCAACACTTCAACATTTAGGAGTAGGCAAAGAC
>PVKS010013553.1:0-50494 GCA_004027875.1 Aplodontia rufa | reverse complement strand
ATTTTTTGCTCCAGTTTTTCTCTTTTAAAAATGGCTGACCTGGTGCTGGAGTGGTAGCTCAGCGGTTTCGGCGCTTGCCTGGCAAGCATGAGGACCCAGGTTCAAATCCCAGCACCAAGTACACAACTAAGTGTTGGAGCAACTAAGGCCATGTGAAAAACTAAATAAAGTTGTTTTGCTCTTTCTCTGTATCTCTCACTGTCCCTCTCTCTTAAAAAAACAAAAAAAAGGCTACCCTAATGAACAACTTAATGGGCATATATTTTTCCAGGTCTTTAAAATTTTTTTAGGTTCATCTTCCAAGGGAAGTATTACTGAAACTGAAGGTAAAAACATTATCATGACTTTAAAATAAATTAACAAAATAATTTATATTAATCTGTTAAAATATTTTTAAAAATTAGGAACAGACAGGAAAGATTCATGACACAAGAGAATACCAAAATTTATGAAGCTTATACAATGATGAAACACATGCATTAAAGTAAAATATAGTACTTGGCTTAAATACCTGGACTCCGTAGATTAAATTCCTACCTTACTTCCTCTGGGCTCCTTCCTTCCCTTCCTTTCTTCTTTGATGCCTTCCTTCCTTGTTCTCCCTGGCCCCTTTCTGCATACCTCCCTCCCTTCTTTCCTTCCTTTGTCCCATCTTCCCTCTCCTCTTCCTTTCTGTCTCCTTGTTATTTGCCATTACTCTTGGCAGACCATAGGAGCCTTGTAGTGTATTTGAAATCAGCTCTCCAAAAGGTAAAATTGCTGTTTGAGAAGATAATTTGCAACATTGATTATAATGAATCAGATAATCTATTGTAAGATAGACTAAATTATGCATTGAGTAGCCACAGATTGAATATTACTATTTCAAGAACTTTTTCTTTCCTTCATTCCTTTTAAAAATAGGAATTGATATGTGGAAAGAATTTAAGATCTTCTCTTTCTAGCTTATTATACCCTGTCTTTCCTACTATCTCACTGCACTTTCATACTTCATAACTCATTCTTTCTAATTATCTTCTTAAAGATATATATTTAAAACAAGGATAATGTATTTTAATTGTCCATTTGATATTTAATTATAAGGAAGAGCTTCATTAGTATTACAAACTCATTCTGTATTTCAGAATAACACATTAACTTACAGTAGAAATATTCATACCAAAGTCATTGCATTGCTAGTGCTTTGCTTTTCTTTCAGTCTAATTTTCTTTCCCTGTTTGTTATGTAACAGAGCTTCAAAAATCACTAGCAATATCTGCTCATTTTGCCTTGAGCTATCATGGACTATTTTTTTTTCCAAGTAAATGCAATTGCTAAGAAAATTTAATGGACAATTCAGTAGCAATTTTGCTCCAGTGGAAAAAAAGGGAGAAAAAAGGAATACATGAAAAATAAAAAGCTTAGAAAATAATTGGTGAATAATTGCAATGTTTATTGTTATGCCCAGAATTAAAAAAAAACAGAAAATTCAGATGTAGAAAGATGTGTGGTTTCAACCTTTGCATATATTTTTTAAATAATATGATTCTCTATGTTTCCAGATATTTACAGAGACTGCAGTGCGCATCCAAATGGGGGAATTACTGCTTTCATATTCCAAAGAGACTCATCAGGTGTTGTACTTCTTTTGTTGCAGAAGAGACCAGATGCAACCATATATCACTCATTCTGAAAAGGATATTTCAGTGTCCTACATTATTGGATCCTCAAAAATATAACCAAGGTGTTGGGTTTCTGAATTTGTTTGGAATTATTTTGCATAGCGAAATAGATATCACACTGATATATCAAATATAGTTGCTACTTTATGCTCCCCAGGTCCAATCAACTTAATAGAAGTATAATAGATTAGCATAGCACAATATTCCTGCACATTTCAGGGAAGCAATGTGGAAATTCTATAAGGTGCAGAGTATATCTATTGTGATTATGCATACTAGCACTGGGGAAATATTCAAAGGATATGTTTGGCAACCAGTTGTACACAATATTAGATAGACCTGAGCTACAACTCCGCTGATCATCTATCTGTCTTTCTCAAGGCCCTGCTCTGATGAACCATCGTGATGTTTTGTGTCTCTAGACATTAATTTCAGTTCAAAAAGAGTGCCCAGTAATTCCAAAATGGTCTAATTTCCCTTTACTCAGTATAGTCACCCCTGTAAATAATTTTAAGTCCTTTGAGGAAGACTGAGAAAATATTAACAGTACACTTTTTGTCAGTAAAGCAACTTCCTTTGTCCTTCATCAAAGTATGATTCTGGGTCTGTGGAAACCTGCTGAGCTCTGGAAATTGATGGAGAGATTGTGACTCTGTGTTCCAGTGATTCAAATGACTTCTGTGCATGTGACCTAGATCACTTCTGCTTATGCAGACAAATCAGAATTTAGTAACTTCTCTTCCCTTTTCTTTTTAAGATCACAATATCAGCCCAAAATTCCAATACCTTTGTGCAAGCTAAATTCCTCTGATAACTCCTTTTACTATATACACCATTTATTTGCTATCTATTAAGGCAGAAACACCCACCTCATTTTTGTTAATTGGGTGTCATAATTTGGCCTATGCCATTTGGGGATCAAATTATCTTTAATTCGGGGTGTCAGTGTGATCTACCGTTTCCTAAGGTAAATTATGATCCATTGAGAAGGGTAACCACAATTTTTGCATCCTCTGCTTATAAGTTTTTTCTCACAGTTTTGTTTAGGATTATATCCTCTGGACTATCTGGTTTGGGTGATCCATTCTTACTAGATAAATTCAATCTAACATTGCAGTCTCCTTAATAAGACTTTGGATATTTCCCTTTATAGTATGCTAAGGCACTTCTCATGTAGAGTACCTTATACTCCTGCTCTATAACTAACAAAATGTAAGAGTAATTTCTAATTCTTCTATCTAAAACATTGAATCCAGTGTATCTGCTTACTTATGCATGATCAATAAATTCAGCTTGATCAAATCTTTTTTATACCATGATCTAGTAGATTTAAGTTCAATTATACACACACACACACACACACACACACACACGAATATCTGTCTGTATAAGTGGGAACATTTATATAGTTACTTTGGTATGTATTGTGCAAATTCCTGCACATTGTACCTCTTTCTTTGGGACATGCTGGGGTTTGATTCTAGTTATAGATCTAGAAGCTAATGGGGTGGTATTGGGTGATGTAGCTAGGTCCTGGGTAGAATCAGCAGTAGCTTACAAGTCAGCCACCTCAGGTTCACTGCAATTATCCATGACAATATCTGTTATTTAAAGTTAAATATTTACCAGTTTTAGTCATATCTGCAAATTATCTTTGCAGCAATGCTTAAATTAATGTTTGATTAAATAATGGTTAACTAAGATATTGCCACATTCACGCATAGAGCCCTTAACCACAGTTTGTTTCCCTTGAGTTTATTCATACAGAGGCAATCCTCCCACAATTTCAACCTCTTGGAGTTCTTCTGAGAATTTCAAAATGTAACTAAAGACGATGTGTTCTTTTGGGGGCTGACAATGTGGTGTTCTCTGCTTTGTGGACCAGTAAAGCATAAACTGACAAAATGCATTGTGATAGAGGAATACTAAATGCACAGTGAGGAACAGATGTATGCATCAGAATGTGCTGACTCTGCTGATGTTGCTCTATCTAGTTTTTCTTTTTTTTTTCCTTTTCATTTTTTTTTTTTGAAGGAGGAGTAAAAGGAGTAGGATTTATTTAGGAAGAAGAGCAGAGACTCCGCAAAGCGGAGGGGTAACTGGAAGCAGGACACCTTCTTTCTAGTTTTTCTGAAGACCAAGAGAATTCATATCCTTGGACTCCATGACAAACCCCAGTATTCCTGCAATTCATTTCCCTTTTGTCTAATCTTATTTGAATTAGAATTTTCACTTGCAATAAAAAATATTCTAATTCCATCAGATTTACAAACAAAGTATTTGGGACAAAAATGTGTAGTGGAAAAAATACAAAGTACTACATAAATTTAAAGCAAAACAGGACATTTTAAATAAAAAAGACAGTGCAGTGTGGTTCAAATCCCAAACTTTGGAGTCAGATATGATTGTCTCAAACAATGCCAGCAGTGTGAATGTACATTCATTAATCAAAAATTTTAACTGGGCATCTAACACTATTCTGGATGTGTTGTATATTGAATACCTAATCCCCACACATGTGGAGATGAATTTTTCCATATTTACTACATTTAGGGTTCTGTGG
The DNA here is from genome assembly GCA_004027875.1 of Aplodontia rufa. Classification (NCBI taxonomy): domain Eukaryota; kingdom Metazoa; phylum Chordata; class Mammalia; order Rodentia; family Aplodontiidae; genus Aplodontia; species Aplodontia rufa. The sequence goes on along the minus strand of PVKS010013553.1, from coordinate 46,270 downwards.
AGACTGAGGCTTATATGAAGTATCGTTAGCATAATCACATTAAGGTAGTTGTGCCACGTTCCATAGACATGATAAAGACGTGAAAAAAATACATTAAATCCCAAGCAAGTTGTTTATCACACAGTTAGTACTTATTAAATGGTAACAAGTGAGTGGCTGTGTTTCTAATTTTAGTTAACTTTAAGTCACTTTCAGCTTAGAGAATCATGACTCCAGGTTAAAGACCAAAAGGGTGATTGTGGCGGAGATTTGCAGGTATCTTTACTATTTTTAATATCCTTTTCAGTCCTACTGAAAGGTTCCTAATTTTATTCAGGGTGCCAATATGCCCATTTAAAAGATTAGATTTTTCAAGTTTCTTGTAGCAGATTGATGCAGCTGTATATTCAATTCCACAGATATAAGAAATTCTGCTGGGAAATTTCACCAATAAAATGTGGGAGACACATTATTATGTCTTCATTCTCTGGTAGTCTTGGAAATTCTATATCATACACAGCTGCAGAAGCCTTCTTGCAGGCTGGTTGGTTGAACTGCACATCCCGAATGGCAGAGGGTGAAGAAAGAATCCTTGGTCTAGTTAACTGCACAAGGCTCCCAATTCAACAATCTACTGCCAAACTCGGGTTCTTTTATGTGAGATAATAACCTAGGTTATGTTTAATTCTTTGTAGTTTATGTTTATTATGAGCAGCAAAATATAATTTGTTAACTGATGCAGTAACCTTTAGGAAATAAAAAAATAAAATTATTATAAAAAGATTTTGAAAGTTATAACACAAGAAAAAAACTTAAATTTATGAATGACTGTCACTGTGCCTACTCCTTTCTATAATTTCCTTCCTGTGAAGTCTTCCTTCAATTTGAAAAATAAATTTGCATTAAAAGAAGGGGATATACAACGGAATACTATCACATATATATTTTAGGGACAAATATAAAGTCCTTGCTAAAAACTAGAGAAAATCAACAAGACTAAAGATCACATGCCAATCAGAGATAAGGAGCTACTGGCAAGTAAAGGTTAAAGCATTTAAACCCCAAGATCTGGAAATACCCTGCAAGTACTGGCATACTTCCTTGGCATTTATCTTGTCATTTAAAATCTTCACAGCATGCAATATACTGGGCTTAGTCTTCTTGCTCTATGGGAGATTAGAAGGCATAGTAAAAAGACTAGAGAGGGAAAAGAGGAAAAAGAGATAGGCAGCAGGGTGACAGGACCTCCATTATGGCACACAATGAGAAAAGTCCTGGGGCTCAGCTGTAAAACACACACACACACACACACACACACACACATGCACACACATACACACACATAGAACCTCTTCTATCTCTATGCATTCTGCTGTAAAAATAGTTTGAGTCGGTGAGAGATTCACTTTAGCAGACAATGCACATTACTTGAATTTGTATTAACAGAATATACTTTCTTTTGAAAATACTTTCTCTAACATTTAACTGTGAGGATATAGTTCTGTGCACATAGGAGAAATTCTTTTCATTCTTTGTTTCCTCCCTATTTTACCGTCTTCCTCTCCTCCATTCTTCTTTCTTCTTTTTTCACCTTTCCTCCCCTTGTATGTCATCATGTAGGTTATTTTAACATAGGTGTTTTCTTGAATTTACTAGCATAGGATGTTTTTGCAAAATTTGCAAAAATAACATATTGAGAACTATGAATCTGTAATTATATCAGCTAAAATATTTTATATAGGTGAATGTTAAAAGTCAGATTAAACCATATTGATGGTTTAAATATTTAAAGAATAAAAATAAAATTATACGTATGAAAGAACTCATGCCATATATACTCAAAACCAATGCAATTTTAAATTTTTAATTTCTTTTTTCTACTTTTTTCTATACATCTTCCTTTCTTCTTCTTCTTCTGTTTTTATTTTCTGTTTCAACTTAGACACCAGTAATATATCTGTGGCGTGACTGTCTTTCTCTGTTTTATGTCAACTCATTTGCTGACCACCTTTTGAACTTTTCCCTGAGGATACAATAGTAGAATGTTTTTCCCTTTTCTAAAGGTTAATTCCTGTTACAGCCTCACATCCCTAACTTCTCAGAGATAATTATTACTAATTGTTAAGAAAGAAGTGCAGACTAGCCTCGTTTCTGTGTTCTAGGACATTAGTCAAAATATTTAAACTAACCTTCTGTTTCTTTGCTCGTGCAATGGAGATAGTGACATTGCCATCCTCTTCTGGTTGTGGCAAGGACTGAAGAGAAATACAGCACCGTGCTTGGCACTGAGCATTCAGCAAATGTCAATTGCTACGTAGGCCAAAAGTCATGTGCTGAAGTTCTTAAATACAATTAGATTGTAACTTGTGGATGGCAGGATACTTGTCTTCTCTAATCTTCTAATCATCATTACGATATAATATTTTGCCTTACATGTAGAGAAAATTCAGTAAAATGATATATGATCGACAGTTAATTGTTTACTTAAAAAATATTTGTTGAGTATCTACAAGGTGCCAGACATTATTCTAGAAACAGAAAACATAGTGCTATATAATGGAATAAATGTAGAAGCCATTTAAATTACCCCTCCAAAAGGAAAAAACACTAAAATACAAAACATTCCTTGCTTTATATTCAGACTCATCGTTCCTGCTTCTGTGACACATTTCGCCAACAGTAGTGCTTACAATCTGCAGAATAACAAAATAGATAACCTAGCTTGTTAGAAATGCAAATAGACTGGAGTAAACTAAGTCAGTCTTTCATGAGAACAGAGTGCTGAAATGTCAGTGCCCGTTTAACACTGATGTATGTTGAGTTTTTAAGAGGGTGATGCAAGCGTGGCATTCCTACATCTTCTTATGACATTCGTTCATATTATGCTGCACTTAAGGTTTCTTTGGAGCAATCTAGTAGCCGTTTATCTGGAGCTGAGGGAATTAGTAAGGCCACATGAATGGGGTGTTTCTCTTAGCCACACAGCAGCCAGAACTATCCCTTTCAAGCATATGTTGAGTTTTCGTACTTGCTTGCTCTAAAGCCTCCAATAGTTTTCATTAGTATTATTATTTCAATGAAATTAATATCTTGACCAAGGTCCTTGACTACTTGCTCAATCTCATTCTTTACCAGTCTTCTTTCTTAACCTCAAATATAAATCCATCAGGGAATGCCCACTTGTTTTATATCCTGGCAAAATACATGTAGGCACATTCTTAATTCATATTTTCTAAAAAATAAATGGATGAATGATAAAAGAACTAAGAGTTCTTTTCTGTTGAGGAAAAATAAATCCTCAGGGTAGCCTACATATATCATTATCTGACATTAATTAGCTTCATGGTTTCAGAAACCCTATGTACATTTAGTAGCAGAGGACTTCAGATAAAGGTGAATCCACCAAAGGGGATGTGCACATCTAGTCATTACAATTTTATACATACTAGCTGGTGAAAACACCTATCTTCCACTTAAGATTCTATCTCATAGAATAAAGTTTTTGTGTGGTACAGTCTCAGCTAACAATACATTTGTGAGAATACTTTGGCAGACAAACCCTGTGTTTATATTGTCTTCCTCCTGAAAGACCTTGTACTCTAGTTGTGGTAATTATTGAGGCTACACAGCTATTCAATGTACATTTTTCTCCCATTGCAAAGAGGAAGATTCTCTTTCTTATTACAAAATGTATAATAGCACACTGTCTGCGTATTATTACATCTCTTCTCAGTGACACAGAATGCATTGTGATTTGCAATTCAGGATTTGGAGAAGAAATATCTGGGTTTATTTATTTATGGTTTATTTATTTACAGATATACAGTTTTTTTTTAAAGAGAGAGGAACAGTGAGAAAGAGAGAGAGAAAAAGAGAATCAATTTTATTTAGCTTTTCATGTGGCTTTTGTTGCTCCAACACTTCATTGTGTATATGGTGCTGGGATTCAAACCCACATCCTTGCACATACTAGGCAATCACTGTAACCACTGAGCCACTGCTCCAGCTCTGAAATACCTGGGTTTAAATAAGAATGTCACCCCTTACTTGCTATTTGATATTGCATGGTTCTACCTGTTAAATGTATGTAACCATATTCACTTTGCTGTTGTTTCATTATACATAGGCATTCATTCTCTTCTAGGGTCTAATGCATGTCAGGATGTATTTTCCTCATAAGAATCGTTTCACTGCTAATGGTGGTGTTTCCTTTAGAAATAAACCAAACTTATGATTACTATGGTCCCATTCTTTAAAGGTGTCTAGGCTTATAAAATATAAAACTCGGCACACACAGAGACCAAGATGACCTCTAGCAACTTGATTAATGAGATTAACTTGATTATGAATTAATGGGAAGACTGCAAAATATCAAAGCTTGAATCTCTCAAAAAAGCTATTTTTGTGTGCCCTCACTCAGGACAGGCAAATATTCAAGGTACTATGATCAGTTTGGGGCCATCTTCTTATGTGTAGTAGGGCAGTGTGTGTATTCCTCAGAATCTAAAGACAATTACCAAGTCCTGCACCTATTTCTTTGAGATAGCAGATGCAAGATGCCTTCATTTCTTCTATAAGCTGGAAATTACATGGACACCATGAACACTGTGTTCTATAATTCTATGATGATGGCACTAACTTCGACCACCCCTCCACCTAGATTTAATTGTGCTGCTGATTTATTATTTGGACCTGGATGGAGGAATGCAGTATTAAGGCCTTCACTTGGAATTTCCACTTTTTTCTTATTTCACATGTCTTGATGTAAAGGTAGAGGTTCTTCTAATTCTAAGCATATCCATACAGGTTACATACCAAGAAGAAATGAACTAAGGAAACGAATACAGGATGAAAATAGGGTGGATCAATGGCCCATAAGTCACGTTGAGGGATGACTCAATATTTATCATTGAAGTTCTATGTCCTTCACAGTAACAATGGAAACTGTGAGAGAACTTGAAAAGAGGAGAAAAGGAATTTGTTATAATTTCTTAGTTCAGAGAATCTTGTATTCCCAACTTCGTTTAAATTTGTGGCCAAGAGAAAGCACCACAGTACACAAAAGGTCTCTCAGAATTTCACAGCAGATAGTATGTAAAAAAAAGATGGGTGGGAAATTCTCAGTAAGAAACTTGCCTCAAAACAAGCCATGATAGTCAAAACCACTGGAGAATTTTCTGCACACACACATCACTGTTTTAGATGATTGATACTGACTTAATAACAATTATTTTGCAAGAGTTGAAGTGTTTCATTTAGGTCATTAAAATATAGTAAACATTATGTTCTAAATTGTCACATTACTAAAAATTCTGCGGTTTTATTATGGTCAGTCTGATATTTTCATCTGTAAATGAGAATGCTGTATAGCATATTACAATCCTTTATGGGGAATTCCTGAAGGATTTTACACACAGGTAAGAATTTACATTCCTTAAAGTAAAGATTACAGGGATGGAGCTACCAGTCACACACTACTGTCTCCCATTGGATTATAATGAAAGAACTTGAGCAATTTTGAATGCATTGTGAAAGTACAATATCCCTTGGTAATATTAAAAAAAATAGGTACCTGTCTGGGTAAACAGGACTTACTAAGAAATATTGTAACAAGAAATAAAAAAATACACATACTCACGCACTAATGAAAAACTGTATTCTTTTCTGAAAATGTGTAATACATTCTTACTATACAGAAACCGAAACTGAAGGAATTCACCCAGTTAATCCCTAAGACCACCACCTCCTGTAAAAACCCTAGAAGCTAAATAACAGATTTGGGGATTTATCAGTATTACTGAGTTATGGGATCTCCTGGCATCTGTAAGCTACTTCACGTTGGTAAATTAATTTCATGCTTGCCTACTCCTGTACAGCTCCCGAGTGAAAGGTCTCATCAAGGCTTGGAATGGTCACAGAAATGTCAAAACGGACTCAAGAAAACCAAGGAAAGAGCTGTCAACATTAGCAGTCAATGATCTTTTCCTTTTATTTATTTATTTATTTTTCATTCTTTCTAATGAACTTATATATTAAACTAGGGATATTATCTCCAAATATAATAAGTGTAAGCTTTTATTTATTCCATGATGTAAAAAAAAACCATTTTTTTGTTCCCCAGGAAAACAAGACCTCATTTTGCAAAATAAACCCTTCATGTTTTATTTAAAGAAAGAATATATTGAGATATGAAATGTAATATGTAAAATATTTTGAATTTACTCATATTTCAACTGTATCACACTTTAAGAAATTTTCTGGACCAGAATAATACAACCTATTTCTACATTTTTCATATAGTAACTTGTTATTATTTCACATATTTTTGAAGAAAAAAAATGTATGACCTGTCTTAATTTCACATAGAAAAGTACAAGTTCAACATTAAGCTCTCCATAATATGAGAAAATAAATGAGAAACTGTAAAAATAATAAGCACTGTTATTATATAACATACCATATAACATATATATGTGAGTATTTAAAGCAATAAAGGAAGCTTCTGGAGTGCCTACGTAAATACTGGGTTGCAAACGTGAATCATATATACCTGGTAGGCATTCAGAAGTTTGCATGATTCCGCCATTTATTCTTAGGCTATCTTTGCTGGGTTTACAAATGAAAATGAATGGAGAATTGAAATATGAATGAAGAGTCAAGATTTTAGATATATAGCATTAGGTTGAATTTTCATCCTTCAAAGCTATATTATTTTAGGATTCTTATGTAACAGTGGAAGAGAAAGATGTTTACCCAGTCTTCCATCATGAATGTGTTTGATCCCCACTTGCAGAACTGCAATCAACAACCTTCTGTTTTCAGCCTCTTCAGGTCTGACTGCTGCAGGGAGCTGCCTTACCTGAGGCTTGGGTATGCAGTGCTGGGGGCATTGGAGGGGAAGGTGGGAGGCTTCTAAACAGTGAGTGAGCAATGTGGGTACAAAGGCCCAACCATTTAAGTCCAATGTGGTAAACTTTGGTGGGCAATACTGGCTTTAGAGTCACCTACTTGGCTGGTTAAGACTATCACAACTACATCAATATTTATTTCTACTTCGGTTCAATCCCTCTTCCTCCTTTTTCTTTCACAGGTGCTGTCCTTAATAAATATTTTATATCCAAATCCATCTCAGCATCTACTTCTGGAAAACCCAATATGCAGCACAACTATTTCCATGGGTCTAATTCTAAAGGTTCCCCTAGATCACATTGGGCTATAATACAACGTTTTTCCTGGACTCTGTACATTCTCGGGTAATCATTGGAAACTGCCTTGAAAAAACAGAATATAAAAGTTAACGTTATTAAAAACACTATAATTTAAAACAAACTTCTTTACAGTCATGATTTTGCATACAGTAGACACATTCAAGATTAACCTTATTCACTTTCTCTTTTCAAATTTCTACATTTGCTGACAATAAGCTGTTCCACCTCAAGAACTTCTGTGGAAATTTTCATTTAAAAATGTTGTTTGCTAGATATATTCTCCCCATTTTCTTTGGGCACCAGAACATCAGAGCACCTCACATACCATCAGCACTTACAGGATCCTACCCAAGGTAAACACCTCTCTCTTTCTATCACACTTTCTGTTTGATATCGTTCCAATCACCTTTCATTTTCATACTCAGAAAATGTTATAAAACTTACTGGGTGAATATTACAGAAGTAAATTTTTTTCTTACTTTTCCTGTCTTGGCAAAAATGGTGAATAACTCTAAGGGGCTTCTTATTTTACTAAAAGGTTTTGTATGACAGTTTCTTTTTCTTTTTTCTTTTCTTTATTTCTTTTTTTTAAAGTAGCACCCCACAACTGGATATCACAGATTTTATTATTTTCTAAGAGTTGCTTGAGGGGAAAGCTAGCTCTAACTTGAATTAGATGCATGTTTTTTTCTATCTGCTGGAAGCAGAGAACTCTAATCATATTTATAATAGATCATTGTTTGAAATGCACTCCCAATCTCTGCAGCTGAGAATCCTACCTTCAACTTTTCCTTATAGAATCCTACTTATGTCTTTGGTTTTCAAGTAGTACTGGCCTTTTGAGCCAGTGTTTTGAATTGTCACAGATGAGGCCTAAGAGTTACCATTGCATGTTTCCTAGGTGCTGGGCATTTGGCTAAGTATTCCATATATAACCTTATTCAAAAACTATTTACTTGGACTGGAGCGGTGGCTAAGCAGTTGGAGCACCTGTCTGGCATTTGCGAAGACCATGGCTCAGACCCCAGCACCACATGCACAAGAGTCGAAGAATCAAAGGCCAGATGAATAAATAAATAAAGATGATTCTCTCTCTCTCCCTCTCTGTATAAAAAATTACTTATTTATTCAAATGATATTTGCATATTGTAAAATGTGAAACTAGAACTCTGACCCTTAGACCTCCAGTTTGCAGACCCAGTAACGCTTATTCATTGCCTTTTTTTAAAACCAGTATATGCTCATATTTCAAGAGAAATTTATTGTGTGAACATATGAAAGCTTTATTGTCTTTCCCCATTTTTCCAGATGAAAAAAACCAAATTTCTCAAAGATTAAATATTTCCCACAAAGTTATCCAGCTAGTGAGTAGAGGAAGCAGATTTTAAACCAGGTCTTTGTTACTTAAAAAAAAAAAAAAAACTGCCACTATATTGTACTTTCCTCCTAAATATATTTAACCCTAATACAATTTCTGGATCCCTTGTTATAAAAGTTTGGGGCAATAGTAACTCTTAGAATCCTTTGTTCAGATTTTTTTAAATGTTGTTTTTTCCACAAGACACTTCCATATGTCAAAACATCATCTTCATACAACAATTTTGTTGCCCATTATCTTCCCAAATTGCTCTAATAAATGTACAAACCAATGACATGTCTGTGTGGTAAATAGCTCCAGGTGTCATACAATGCACATTTGGCACTACTTAACATCACGGCAATATAAACTTCTAATATTAAGCTTTAACATTTGGTCAATAAGTTCAATAATTTCCATAATAGTTACTGAAAATATTTCAACTAAAAAATAAGATACACTTTCAACATCATCATTCCTTGCACCAAAATACCTGGGGAACATGGAGTTGGCTGGCAAGAAAATTTAGAGATATAGGAATTTTCATAGCTATGTTAAAAAAGAAATATTTTCCTAGTAATAAGTAACTACAGGCAAGGGTTTGCAGCACGTATTGGAGGGAAGCTTCTAGTCCTAAGGGAATAATTTCTGAAAATGTAAAACTCAAAGTGAATTTTAAATATTGTAGATGTAGAAATCCAGAATTTAATATCAGAATAATAAGTATACTCAGTTAAGTTACCTCCATGGTCTTATTAATGTTAATCAAGAATGCAGGATCAATAAAATAGAAAAGAAAAAAAGCAATAAGAGAAATTTGAGTGGACAGAATGACAACAATAAAAGACATCCCATAGTGAAGTGGTTTCCACGAGACCTAGTACAGCACGTTCAGGGCATCCTTATCACAGTTTTAAATTTAATATTCGTATAACCTGCCAGATAAATACAATTATAGTTTTTATTGCCTCTTTGAGGTTTATGCATTTAAAATTCATACTTCTATATTACTCATGAAACATAGAGCTAAATAAACTTCTGAATGATCAACACAGAAGAGAAATGCACCCTTGGATGTATCTACCTGGCCAATACAACTGTCTTGCATCTGGAAAAAAAGCAGATGCAATTCAGGTAAGATGAGCAATATCCATCCCATGAATAATGCTCATTAAAATAGGACAAAATCCAGTTTCAATGAGATAACACACTGTGCATTATCCAGGAACACAAATAAATGTTGAATTAAGATACATCTCAGAGTTGAGGGTAGTCAGCAACAACTGTTTGATGATCTCTCAATGTCCAACTAATAAGTCCACCAAGTCACATGGAAAGCAAAATTCATATGACCTCAAAAATGAGGCTGGAAACCAGAATGAAGAACATTATCAATGGCTCCATTCATTCTCCAATTGATGAAAAAATTCTGGTCCACAACCTATTTTCTGTACCCAGATGAACATGTTGAATAAAGATTTATGAGTTTCAATTCCTGATATTGCATGTTTATCATAGAAAATACAAAAATTAGATAAAAATGTCTACCAGAAAACTAAACTCCAAATCCTACTTCCAAGAAACAGTCAATAGTTTACACTGTACTATAGATCCCACTTACTCTAATAGTTCCCAGAAAGTTTTAGTTAAAACTGATTCCACTAAAATGAAAACAATATTAAACATTTAATGTTTTATTACCATGAAAAGGACCTGTCACCATTTTACTTTTTAATATGCTCCATCTTCTGCCCACATCCTGGTCTTTTATTAAAATTATATGTACCATGTGGATTGTACCATATGGATTTATATCCCTCCCTCAATTTGGGTTCTTATTTCTCAGGTGCTTTAGGTGTTTTGAACATGAGGACTGTGTAAATCTTTGGAATGTATACTGTCACGACATTTCTGTTTGATTACAAGCAGAAAAAATACTTTGAAGCCAGGCAGAGTGGCACACATTTATTGTCCCAGGAGTCAGGAAGCCTCTTATCCAGAGACTGAAGCAGGAAGATTACAGTTTAAGGCTATCCTAGACAATGTAGAGAGATCCTGTCACAAAATAAAATAAAATGGGATGGGGGATGAAGTTGAGAGGTAGAAGGGACCTGAATTCAATCTCCAGAATTGAAAAAGAAAAAAAACTTTGAAAAAACAATCAGTTTTTACTTAGTTTTATATTTCAGGAAACAAAGGTACATGTACAAATATTTTCAATGTCACTCACATTTATAATACCAATGAGAGATTACTTGAATTATTGATTACAGAAAATTTTTAAAAAAGAATACAAGACATTTGTAAGTGGAGACATGAAGAACTATAAAAAGTAGTATCATAGGAATATAAAAAACAGGCATGGTATAATGATAATGTCATAGTTTAGCTGATAAAAAATTTATAAAGTAATTAATGGCACAATTATTATAATATAATAATATAACACTATTTGATGGAATATTTACAATACTTTTTAAAAGACTTGATTATTATTGCATAAATTTAACATACAGTATTATTACATCTGTGCCCACCCAAATAAACTTTTTTAACCTATTTTTTAAAGTACTGACTTTTGAATGATTTATTTAACCTGTCACCCAGCATACATGCAAAAAGAAAATTTCTGCAGTTTCTATACCAGTAGACAGAACATGGTCCAAATATAACAAATGTCTTCTCTGTGAGCAAACTTTAGTCTAAAATGAATATATGAAGAAAAAAATCTCAATAATATATGAGTGTCATAACTTCACAAAAAAAGGAAAGATGAAAGCATCTTACTTACCTAGGAAAGTGAGCTTCTTGAACATTTACAGATATTATGTATTAGAGTATTAGAAATAACTTTTATAACACATAAAAACACATTTCTTAACAGATGTTATTGAATTTAGTAGGTTACAAGGAAATATAGACTCTATTAAAAAAAGAATTCCAATGAAAAATTGCACATATATTAATAGGTTATATAAAAAATGATGAGACCATATTAAAACTGAAGCTTTATACACACACATAAACATAAACCGTAATTATCTAATGTGCAGAAATTATTTAGTACATATTATAATTGTTATTCAATTATATACCTATTTAATGTAAAGAATATATTTGAGAATTTCTCAACAGTTGGCCACAGTGGCCCATGCCTGTAATTCTAGCAACTTGGGAGTCTGTGGCAGGAAGGTCACAGTCAGCCTCAGCAACTTTGCAGGGTCCTAAGCAACATAAAGAGATCCTGTCTCAAAAGAACAAAACAAAATAAAACAAACACCAACAACAAAAAAAAGCAACTAAAAATGGCTGGAGATGCTGCTCGGTGATTACCACCCTTGCATTCAATACCTAGTACCAAATAAAAGAAAAAAAAAGATGTTCCCAGGAATAGTTTAAAATATTAACAAAAAATATAGACAGAAGAGACAGGCATCCAGTTCAACTTGCAGTTAATCCTGAGTAAATCACGAGTAAGGAAGCAAAAGAACAAAAGCAACAAAAAGACATGAGCAGAAAAATGATCCTTTTGTAGAAAAATAAGTTCAATTAAAATCACTAGATTTGTTTTCAAACTACCACATTCTAGTTAATAACAATAAAAAATTTTCCATATCTAGAAAATCCTCAAAGGATATCTATTAATTTCTTCTTACTTAGCAATCTAAAACTGGTAAAAGCATATGGTAAAATTCAAATAATATAAAATAATCATAGGAGAATATTGTGTCTACAACCTAGACTCCCAGTTTCCGTGTTTCCTTTCCCTGATATACTCCACAGTTTTTAGACATTCTTCCAGAAAAAATTCTATGCATTGTTATATGTCATATAAACTCTTACAAAAAGTTGACAATAGAGCACTCTTCATATCTTTGATTATTTTCTCTCAAAAATACATCTTTTATGGAAAGGGACACATGTTATAGAGATTACTGCACGGCACTCCATTGCTGTGGAGCAGTCTACTAATTCTCATGAAAAGAGCATGCGTTCCAGTTCATGACTTTCTTTGGCTGTGGGTGCATCTGTATTAAATCAAATGACATCTAAATTGGAATTTTCACACGGTGTCAAATTTTTCTTCTAAGAGTCATGAGAAATTAATATTCTTGTGAATGCTTCCTAGAAGGACCCTAGTTCATTCTCCATGAAATTATTGCCATCATATTTCAAAATGTATTTATTCACTTATGACTATTTGGATTGCTCTCACCAAGAAGATGGACTTGGCTCCCCTTTCTGCTACATCACTCTGAGTTCAGTCTGAAAAATATTTCTTTGCCTTTAAGAGTTTATGTGATTGGATTAGGCCCAAAGTAACAGGTCAAAAACACTTTCTCTAGGCTACCATCCATAAACTTAATCACATCTGAAAACTCCTTTTTCTCATTTAACACTACATATTCACACATTATAAGAATTAGGGCATTAACATTTTTTGAGTAAGAGACATTCTGCCTAATTCTGCCTACCATATTTTTGAATTTTTATTTCTTAAATCCTCTAAAACTACAACAGAAAAGAATATATATTCACCTATTCTCCTAGCCTTTTGGATTACATCTATAAAATGCTGGATGACAGGATAAAAACTTATTCTTACAGATCTTCAAGGGGGAATAATTATAATCATGAGTTATAAGGTGATAAGTAAGCATTCATGTGTAAAATCGACATGAACTTGTTCACAGACATATGCAAATCTTGAAAAATATTACCTTAAGATAGGAATGCACAACATATTCCAATAAATTACTCATGAAATAAAGTTGTAAAACTAAGAAATGGGACATTTGTAGTATTTAAGTAACCTATAGTGTGTGTGTGCGTGTGTGTGTGTGTGTATGTGTAATATTCTACTCTTTTTATACATGTCCTAATGCAACAATGTCAATGTTAATGAAACTTATTTATTACTAGCGTCATGGCTGTCTAAAACATTAGGATATGTTTTTAAAATACAGTGTTAGACATTGTACCCCCTCCACAATGTTATTGAAATTCTAATGGCTAGAACCAGTGAATCTATTAGCTTACATTGGTAAAGTGAAATTGAGATTATAGACAGAATTAAGAATAGTAATCTGTTGACCTTAAAATAAGAGGACTGTACTGGATTATCTCCAAGGGAATTCCATTTATTTACAAGAGTTCCTAAGAGTAAAAATAGAGAAATATAAATGTAGATCAAAGAAACTTATTGCCACAGGATTTGAAGAGAGGAAAATAAACATTAGACCATGGGTCCAGCAGCCTCCAGAAGATGAAATAAACAAGTAAACCTTCTCCCCAGTAGCTTCCAGAAAGAGTTGGAGGTCACAAATATCTTCACTTTCCCAGTAACATCAGTGTTGGACTTGTGACTCAAAACTCTAAGATTATAAAGTTGTGTTGTTTTAAAACACCATGCAAATAGTAGTTTGCTAACAGCAAATAGAGAAATAAAAGTATCAAATAAGAAGATTTTTAATAATCTGAAGAATATTTTTATGTAATATTAAGCAAAAAATCCAGAATTCAAATTCAGGAAAATATATGGCTTAAGAGTTGAATATGATAGACCCAAATTGACAAGAGTATTATAACCCATTATTATGTGAATATATGAATAGTTCATAGCAGTTAAGAGCACCAGATTTACAGTAGGCTTTTATTTGAATCCTATCACTATGTTTACTATTTCTTATGACCATAGGCAAATCATTGAAATATGCTGATACTTGGCTTAACTATTGATAAACTGGGAGTAATTATTTCTATCCACATTATTTTTGTGTACTTTATTTTTTGGTTTATTGTTATCCATAGTATGTGGTGCATTATATTCATGGAGACCTGTCAGTTTTTACTGACAGTAACAGTGGTTTTTACCACTATTTTTAATCTTTACATTGCCATTTCTAAAACTCAAGAAAGTAGTTCTATGTTAATTATTCTTTCTATTATATTCTTAAAATAGGTGCTAAAGAATGTGTTTAACTGAAAATTTCATTACCTCAAAGGCGTATCTAATTGACATAGTATTAAGCAGATTACCAGAGAAGAGTGCAAGATTTGAAACAGTGAAAGGCAGTTGGTGATCATCATCATCATGTAAAGAGGTAGCATATTTTAGCTCCTCAACATCTGTTTACACTAACTTAGTCAAATGACACTCTTTTTATCAACCTCAAATCTCCAATTATGTAACCATTCCATGCTTCCTCTAATGGACTGTGACAAACAATTGAGTTGTGCTTGGGAAGGTAGAAGGAAGAGCACCAGGAAGAATCACTTGGAAGCTAAGCCCAACCCTATTGCAATGTTATAGTCAGAACAGACCAAGGTAGTTGAATATAACAGTATAAATCAGCTACTAGGAGTCTTATTTTGTTGATAAAAATGAGTTCCAGCATTTAAAATAACTTGTTGAAAGTTACACTAATTCAGGCACTAAGAATAATACCTAGATGTGTTTTTTTGTAATGCCACATACTTCATGTTTCATTGTTTGACTGTCATTTTACAATAAACTCTTTCCTTGTATTTGTTTTGCCACGTTGAAGTTTTCATTGAAAGAAAGTCCTGTTTTATTCTTAGGGTAGAGCTGTTTGCTGCTCCTTTGTCTGTAAGGAATAATGCTAACTTATTGTTAACTGCAAGGGTAAGGGGGCAAAAGGTGAGAAGACTGAGCAATATATAAAACCCGTTTACAGCAAGGTCACCAGATGTTTTTCTCAAATTCCAACCCACACCCTCCCACACTTTGTTAAGAACAGGTGTGACCCCTGGAAGATCAGAGAATCAGCAGGGGTAAGCAAAAGGTTATACAGAGTTGAAGAGCAGCCGAAATTTTGAAAAGTAAGCATATCTGACAAATAACATCTGTCTTCAATCAGGTTTCCCATATTTACACTTAGCATTATACTGTCAGTTCTGAAAGGAAAAGAGACTGACTCATCTTGATCAAGAAATTACTGGTATAAATAAGCACAGATTATGAAAGAAAGGAATTGAAAAGGTCATTGACATTATAAATGGTTTAATTTGAAATTTATACATGTTATTTCATAAAATTATAAAATCATAAGAATGAAATGTATCTTTCTGGTACATAGACTAGTCTCATCTCTTCTAATTATTACGTTTTCAATGTTTTAAGGTTTTCTCATTAAGAATTATCATTAAAAGTTCATAAGCTAGTCTTGACAGTGACTAATGAGCAATTGTCACATTTACACCATGATGACATTTCTGTTCTCTATTTGATGGTTGTTGACCTCATTAGGTGCACTTACAAATTAGGGCTTCAAATCTGAAAAGGTTTGGAGACTACTGTATAACTTGTTATTATTTCAACCTTAAGAACATTGATTTTATGTATTGGCTTTCCTTAAGATGTTCAAAAAATGATGAACAGATGTATTAATTTAAACTCAAACTCTAATTTTAACTCTTCTAACCAAAGTATGGCTGGTTGATTAAAATTAAATGAATCATATGCAGCACAGATAGAAAAAATATAATATAATTGAATGCTGTATGGTTTTCAAAGTATAAGCAAAGGAAAAGAGCTCATTTCTTCTAAAGTATAACATATTTCACAGCTCTAAACCTTTTAGTCATTAGCCAGTTTCAAAGTGCACTTGAATGATTTCAACCTTATCTTTTTGTATTTTTTAGCAAATTAGAAATACATTTTCTTCAGTGCTAAAAATCAGATAACTGGAGTTCTTTATTTGGACAATGAATCCAGAAATTTAAAGAGAGATTTCCTCTAGCATACACAAATTAATGACTCTCCCAGTTGAAGGACAGCCATCTTCTGGACTATTTTGAGTATAATTGAGATAAATGAATATCAAAGACTTACTTATAAATTTTCTTGAAAATTAAAAGGCAGCCTACTCCAGATAATTACCTAAAATAATGTAGAGTGGGTAGGTTTTAAGAGATGTATAGTTGGGGCTGGAGTGATGGCTCAGTAGTTGCTGTACTTGACTAGTACGCACGAGTACTTAGGTTCAGGCCCCAGCACCACATACACAAAGAAGTCTTGGAGTAATAATAATCACATGAAAAACTGAATGGAATTGATTCTCCCTTCCCCTCACACTCTCTCTATCTCACTATTTCTCTTTCTTTAAAAAGAAAAAAAAAGAGCTATATAACTATATGCCATTTGCTCATTGTATTTACTTATCAATACATAACATTGGAAAGAAGAAGAGGGAGAATACAGATAAAAGCTGAGTGTAGAAGTTAAAAACTAAAGGAGAATTATAAGCAAGAAATGTTAATTTTGGAAACATAAACGAAGCTCTTAAAGTAAATATATACCAATAATGTGAATTGTCTGATATCTCCCTTCCTTGTAAATAAAAAGTAGGAAAAGAGGGTAGGAAATATAAGTATATGTGACATAAATACTGGTGAATACATGACTAAATGTGCAACTTAGAAATTCTGTGTCAGAAGGTGAGAAAGCAATGCCGAATACATTCCGATTTTTATTTGAAACCAATAAACTAAAATCCAAAAATGACTGTTTAACATTATTTCACTCTTCATTGATTTTTACATTATCAAACAAAGTTAATCTAGGTGTCTCAGGTTTAAATAATAGCAATGAAATTACATAGTGAGTTATAGATTACATCATTTCTTTCAGAAGTTCATATAATAAAGTTCTACCTTCCAGTGCCTCAGAATCTGAACTTGTTTTGAAATAAGGTAACTATAATGCAGTAAGCTAAAGATGAGCCCTGGTATGGTGAGCTCTCAATCCAACATGATTGTTGTCATTATTTAAAAATTGAGGGGTGAAGAGATGGGCATACAAACAAGGAGAATGTTGTGAGAACATGAGTGTGTAGATCAGGATGATGTGTCTCTAAGCAATAAACATTAAAGATTTCCATCAAAACATCAGAAGCTAGGAGAAGGGCATAAAGGAGATTCTCACATTTCTCAGAAAGAACTAAGCTTCAAGACAACCTGATCTTAGACTTATAGCCTCCAGAATTGCAAGATGGTAAATTCTTGTTGTTTAAGCTTTCTAATCTGCAGTACATATTGTGGTACATTATGGTAACCCTAACAAAATAACATGTCACTTATCTGTTTTACTGTTCCCTTATATTGGCACAGGCACATGAAAAGACGGCATGCAAAAGATATACTGATAATATAAATGCAGACAACCATGGAATGGTCTTTCACATAATAATGATAATTAGTATCCATATTGCATCTTTTTGAGTAGAAATAGTCAATGAAAAATGCAATGGAAATGCACTAAAAGGCAAACTTTTCCCTCATGAAATACTATGAACACTGGAGCAAAAGGAGAACATTTGCGGTTTGGGGCATGAGATTCATGTGCAGTTATATATTCATTATTTAAACCTCTTTTGGTATACTGCATCTAATTAAACACTGAATTCTGAGAGTCAGCACTTTAATGGAATGTAGCTGCCCTTGGTGGAGTTTTTGTGAAACTGATAAAAAGTGTCAAAATCTGCAGACAGCTTTCTGTTTTTAAAGAAGCGTCTTATCTACCTTTGGCATCAAATGAGCTTTCTGTCTCTGTATATAACTTTCTTTTCCCTGCATAAAAATAAATGGTCCTCTTCTCTTTTCTGTTACATATGAAACATTTTTAGTTCTTTGTTATTTGAAGTTGGGAGATCAATTAATTTTGGTCAGCATCATGGAAGCAGTGACAGGGAAAAAACCAGCAAACCAATCAAACATGAACAAATTCCAAAGAACAAGGAGAAATTGCAATTTAGCCTTCTGTAGAAATGCTGAATATACAAAGATAGAAATCTATCTAGATGATTTATAAGGGAAACAAATAGCCAAATGCAAACATTGCAATTAAGCAGAGCAATCATAATGAGCCAATGACTTTCATTCAACAAATATTTGCAGAGCACCTACTGTGTGCCTGGAGTTATGCTAGACACTGGAAATATAAGGATTCAAAAGAAAAACTGTCATGTTTTCACAGTGGACAAGGCCAAATACAAGTGCAAATGCATTCGATTTCAGTTTTTTATGAGCTTGTTAAAGAAAAATCAAAGAGTAGTAGTTTCCTTAACTAAGGTCATTTTTGAAGCTCATGTGCATGTGTACAAGAAGGTAAAGAATTCTCCATAGACAGGGGAATAATATTCATAATTGACAAAGGAAGAAGTAAAGGAAAAATTGCCATTCAATAAAAATATTTACTGTCCAGAAATTTCAAACTTCTCTTGAACAAAGACGATAGTCACCTCAGTTGGGTAAAATAAAATAATATTCTCACAAAATTTATAATTTGTGATTTAAAATATTGGTTAGTACATTGCACATTTAGTCATTTTCCTTCCAATTTTTCCTGGAATCTGTGATACATTATATACTACTTGAGTGTATGTCTCAAGGAAGAATTACTAAAAAATGTACTTTGCTTTTAATAAATGAAATGTAATGTCTTATATAATTTACTCTTAAAACACTATGCTGACCATGATTTTCCAAGACCTACAACTTACATGTAACAGTGCATATGATTTTCCATACTATATTTGCACCTTAAATATATGATTATATATATATTGCATATGAGGAAATTTAAGTAGAGTGAGATTATGCAAATTACCTGAGAACATAGAGCCAATGCCAGCAAAATCAAAATTTAAAGCCATTTGCCTTCAGATTCCATGTACTTAAAACACCTCTAGCCTATACACCTTGAGTTTTAAGTAACTTAATTTTATATTTAAGCAAACAAAATTTAATAAAGAATGATTTCCTTTACATATCATATTATATATTAACTAATTTTCTCATGAAACGTTTTAATTTAGATGTTCATCGTTTTCTAACTTATACGTGCTCTCATCTTTCAAACCAAATGCAATTGTTCTTTCATTGTACAAGTATACATGGAAGCAAAGCCTTTCAGACAAGTAGAGTGAAAATACAATTTACAGGCAAGGCATACATGCATTGGCCTTTATCTTTTGAAGAAAACACTGCAGGCAAAAAATTCAAAGTAAAACAATGGAGGATTTTGAAAGGGATTAGACACAGGTGCAGAGGAGGAAAATGGCAGCAGCATTCTGGGAAATGTTCTTCCTTCACTCATCTGAATCTCATTTCAGAATCTTAGAATTCATTTGCCAAGCTGCATTTTCTATCTGACCTCCATAATCATGTGATTACACCATTCATTATTACATGGAAAGGCAATTTATTTAGGAATAGTAACTCATGAGTTCCTTAGACACATATTGAAACTTTACATTGAGCAAGACTTGAAACTACAAAGTACGCACTGCAAGGGAGAACTTGCATTAAATGGTTATGATGATTGCTGAAAACCAGCTAAATAAATATAACAGATTACATATAACAGGAGGGAAAATAACTCTCTTTGCAATATGTAGGTGGTATCAAAACTTAACATCGTTATTGTGCAAATGTGAAATCTACCCTTACATATTCTTTCATTGAAAGTTACAATGTCATACTGCAATAGAAATTTTACGATGTCCTCATTTAAAATTGAAGTCATTATACATAATCAAAATGACTTCTGAAAATAATGCTTAGGAATATTGCATGTCTGTCTGTGTCACATGTATACATCATTACCATCACACATACAAATAACACCAAAATCTTATCTTTATGGTAACTTGACTGGTTTTCACTATTCTTCCCACTAAAACTATGAAAATATAAAATCTGAATATCCAGAGAACTGTGGATCAGACTGACTTACCTTCAAATTTTTATTTAATCTCTTTGTTTATTCTACTCATAATTTACAAGATTTTGTGGTGTTCTCTCCCCATCAATGAGTAAAATTTAAAGACCTCTCTATCCCTAGTTTACAGGAAAAAAAATAGAAACTTATTGAATTTTACTGTTGGCCTTAGGAAAAGTTAACAAGGTGAATTGATTGTGCCTCTGAGAAGATAAGACTTTATTGCTGTTAGTACAAGATTCTCTAAATTTAAATGGGTATCTTCATTGGTGATGAATTAATATGTGGGAAGGCAGAATGTTAGTAGTGACTTAGTACTTTCGATTCAGAACTGTTATCGCTTGAATTTAGTTTGTTCAAAGCAAAACAATGTCTAGCAAGATTTATTAGCCTAAATAACAGACAGTCAAGGCATGTCAACATTATACTTATAATTGGGTTACACTTACTGATAGTGAATGGAATTATTGAAAATATTACAGTAAATATTTATAGCCTGGCATAATGACACATGTTTATAATTCCAGTGACTAGGGAGACTGAGGCAGGAGGATTGCAAGTTCAAGGACCGCTGGGCAACTTAGGGAGGCTGGAGGCAACTTAGCAATATCCTGTCTCAAAATGAAAAATAAAAAGAGCTGGGGATGTAGCTTAGTAATAAGGCATCTCTGGGTTCAAGTCCAAATATCAGAAAAAACAAAACAAAAAATACATCTATATCCTAGCATAACATAAAAATAGTCAAGAATATTTCATCTTCTACAAAGCAAAAGTTCTTTCATTTAGGCAGTTCCTCAGTGTCTCCCCGAGCTCCCGAGAATGAGAATTTCTCTTTCATGAATGGCTTTGCATTGGTATATGCTCTTGAATAGAGATCTATGCTGGACTCATTCTAACATTATAATACTTTCACAGAAAAGACAACCATTGTTATGCCACATTTAATTGCATTAATACAAAGAAGAAGAAAAAAGGTCACTGAAAGAAGTCACATTTTAAATAAGCTTTTTATACTCATTGCCTAAATAGCTTTTTTAAATAAGCTTTCCAGATGCACAGACTAATAAATGCCAGTGTGAATGCCCTGTGTTCTAATTCTCTCTATGCCTCTAACTCAGGCAATTAAATTAGACAAGTTGAACAATTTCTTTACCATGTTAATCTTCAAAAACAATGAAATATTGAATACATGTGGATGTATGACAAAAGATTAATATATTCCACTTATAGAATAAGTTTAACTAAAACATGATTGTGATGATAACACATTAATACATGAACAAACTTTAAAATACAAATGTATTACTTTCTCATTAATTATGTTTCAGCATGTTGGGAAAATAAAAAAAATGAATAAAATGTTTCTCCAAAATCTCTGAATTTGGGGCACATACAATTATACCACTGTTTATTCACTAGGAAATGTAAATCTTGCATTGGTTAATGTGATATTCTCTTTGTTTCCCAACAAGGATTCCAATAGTTTTCTGCATGTTGCATCTTTTCAGACCCACAGCATTCTTCTCTTACAATGATGAGTACAGATCAATTGCAAGATAGCAATGGGAGAAAAACATTTGTCTGGATTTTTGACACCCAGAAAACTATACGCCCAACAAAAAAACAGGAAATAAGGAGACATGTCTTCAAATGTAGGAAGACCTGATTGATATGATCACAGACAAAACACACAATGAGACATAGCAGAGATAATTAAAGAAAATTACATAGGGATGAACTAGAGCATTACTGATAGAAGCAAGAATTTGAACTTATATTTACTTTCCAGATACTCCATACTTTAAATGGTAATCTAACAATAGAGGCTTCAATTCCAAACACAATCTAGGGGATCAAAAACATTGGCAAATGAAGTGTTCAAGATAATCTAATATGCTATGATTAACTGAAGAATAAGACTAATTGGAAAATAAAGCTTTTCCAATATGGTCATACCACTGAAATCTATTCTTATCACTATTGTCTACCTACTAGTAATATGCAAAGTTAGATATCTTGGTGGAGTAATAATCCTATTCCTAACCCTAATGTTTTCATCTTTTTTTACTTAAGGAAGCATGTACGTAACACTTGGCTCTTTCAGGATAGCAGGCAGAGACAGACTAGACAGTATGACTTTAGATCTAGTAAAGTCATCATCCAGTTACAGTGATGGAATGAAATCTTCAATGAAGTGAAAAATGTGAATTTTTCTCTGTGGTCGTAATAGTGGATAGCTGGTTACATGGTCCCTAGAGGCAGACAACTCATTGTCCAGATTTCTTATCTCCTTTAACCTATTGGCTTTTTCTGAATTTCTCATAAAGACTCTTACTGTCTTTATGCTTTTCCTTACCTACAGCCATTATTAGTAGCACATATTAACATTGATAACTGTTAATTTTGATAATAAAAATTAAGATTTTTAAATTAGAATTCTAAAAATAACCAAAATTCAAGAAATTAACACATTCACTCCCAGAGTACTACTTTTATGCTGGTAAAAGTGAGTGATGGATAAAGCCAGTGACACTCAATAGTGAAGCTATACAGCTACTCTAGAGCATTAATCCCTGCATCTCAACTGTTTACCAGAATCGAAGATGTTTCTCACTGCTACCAAAACTCAACATAATTGTAAGCAAAATAACTCCAACTCAGAAAGCCAAGGGCCATATGTTTTCTCTCATATGTGAAAGAGAAAAAAAGAAAAGACATGTATGGTAACATATCATGAAAATCAAAGGGAGATCAGTAGAGAAGAGAAAATGGATCAAAGTGAGAAAAGAGGGCAGAGAGGGGCAAATCCTGGGGAATAATTCGGTTCAAATTGTGTTGTTATACTTTATTTATGTATCAATATCTAACAACACATCCCACCATTACATACAATAAAATCCATCAATAAAAAATATGGGAAAAGAAAAAAATAGACAATGGGGTCCTTTCTGAAAGCAAGGCAACAGGGGAGTGACAATATTACAAAATTATCAGGGACCCAGCTAACAGAAGCACCTTGGAATTAACACCCAATTATGGGAAAGAGAGGCAGAGAATTATCATGAATGAGATTTCTGAATAAAGTCTAGAAGTTTTACAAATTGATTCTGCTGAAATTCCATTGGCAGGAACTCCACAACACTGTCCTCAAATGGCAAGAAATTCTGGGACATGAAATTTAGCTATGTGCTCAGGAGAGGGAGAAGATGGATTTCAAAAGCAATTAGCTATTTCTTCCATAGTCTGTCCTGGTTAATAAGAATTAATTTTCATTCTTCAAACTTACATACTGTTATGATTTAGATATGTATTGTCCTCTAAAAGCTCATGTGTGAGACAATGCAAGAATATTTAGAAGTGAAATGATTGGGTTATGAGACCCTTAACATAATCAATGCATTAATCCACTGATAGAGACTCACTAGGTGGTAACTGCAGGCAGGTAGGGTGTGGCTTGAGAATGTAGATCCCTGGGTGTGTACCTTTAAGGTGTATATTTTGTCCCTGGTAAAGGGAGATCTCTCTCTGCTTTCTGGGTTGTCATATCCTGAGCTGCTCATGACCTTCTGCAATGGAGCCTAGAGCAATGGAGTTGTCTATCTACAGAGACCACTGAAATGTGAGCACCAAATAAACATTTCCTCCTCTAAAATAGTCCTCATCAGGTCTTCTGGTCACAGTGGCAAAAAGCTGACTAAAACACATACTGAAGGTGAAAACCCAATATTTATCAAAGGTACTACCTGCATGACAAAGTTCACTGTTTCAATTGGAGCACATTATTCAGGCACAGATTTGGTATTGTTTGGTCTAGAAATTTATGAATTTAAAAGGAACTACCTACTCCTTACCTGCCTCCCAGAGTGTGCAAAGGTGAACCAGAGCCAAGTTATTCTGAGTGAAAATATCCTATGTTTGCATAAATGTGGATTCTGGAGAGAGTAGTTAGGAGGGAGAGAAGGGTGGAGATTGATCAATGGATACCATGCTAAAATTAGATAACAGAAGTCATTTCTGCTATCGTATTTCACAGTGGGGTGACCACAGATAATAAGGTACTGTATTTTAAAAAAAGTTAGAAGGATTTTGAATATTTTTACCACAAATAAATGATAAATATTTGAAGAGACAGATGCTTACCCTGATCTGAACATTATGTAGTAACCTATCCACATATTGAAACATCACATGGTATACCACAAATATGTATAATTTTTCCAATTAAAAATTAAAATGCACTGGTCACTGACAATGATGAGTTCCTGCTGTATCCTTGTCCTAGGAAAGGTGGAACTTCCTTGATTAGGCTCAGGATCTTTTGCATTCTTTATCGATGCTTCATTCTAATCTTTGGGAGTTTCACTATGTTGCATCTGAGGTGGACACTGAGGAATATGTCCTCTTTGGGAGATGCTACTTCTGTGACAATATTTTAGGGCCCTTGATAGGCTTTAGACCTGCAAGATACTTAATGAGAGTTATTTTTTTTCTTATTCTCTGACGAACATAGTAGACTATTGATCCAATTGCTAATGATCAGATACACAGGAATACACTCGTAGACATTCTTTTCTAGTTATGATTTTTATGTCTGTCTTTTCTTCCTTCCTTCATTATTCTTATCCTCACGCAGTCTGAAATGATTAGCTTTGATGGGAAGAAAACTTTCCTAATTATTTTTAACCAAAAGACCAATGTCCTTTCTTTAAGAAATCTCTGAGGATCTTTGTCATGCAAATCATTTTTCTGTTAATATATTGTAGTTTATGATTTAAAAGCTTTCGGCTTTCCCAAACTTATGCAGCCCCCAAACACTATTTGCTCCCCTTTCTGCTCTGAATTAGTTCTCATTTTATGTCTTTTTCTTAACACCTTGCTAAAGCATCAAGTAAAACATTAAATATGAACCTTCTCATGGCTGGAGCTGGAGCTCAGCAGTTGAAGCACTTGCCTGGCATGCGTGAGGACCTGAGTTAGAACCCCAGCACCACATACATAACTAAGTGTTGGAGAAACAAAATCCAGATGAAAAAATAAATAAAATTGATTCTCTCTCTCTCTCTCTCTCTCATTCCCTCTCTCTTAAATAAACAAACAAAAAAGAAAACAAATAGAAACCTTCTCATCTTTCCTAACTGTTTTTCTAGAGGTGGAGACAAATATTACATTGTTATCAGAATTATTGCAGTTAAAAATAGTCTTCTCAGGTATTTTATCACTATGTTATATAAGTCTCCAACTTTTCAACTGGTAGCTGCTTTTACCTACTCATCTGCAACACGAGTGCTAAGCCAACGCTGATGCTCCACTTCTACTCCCCTATAAATTTACTGAGATAAAGCTACTTGAACTTGAATTCCAATATTTTTGAGGCATAATAGAATACAAGTCTATTTTGTTTCCACATATCATTTCTTTGTCATTGTACATAGCTATATAGGTTCACAGATTTTTGCTCCATGAAATGGGTAATTCTCCTCCAGGCATATTTCATAGTTTCAATTCCATTGGATTAGGGTATTTTTATTCCTGTGTAGCTAGAAGAAACAGATAAAGTCTAAAAGAGGGTACAAATAATTATTTAAAATTTTATACATTAATAACATTCATGATTTCTGGTAGTGCACTTTGCTAAAGACTACTAATAAGACCATACAATGGGAAAGGGAGAGGGGACAAGATAACATAATCCCTGGATATGCCTGCCATGGGAAGGGATATGATTATGGGAAATAAATATTGACTCCTTCTGTTATGGGCTGAAATAAGTCCCCCAAAATTCACAAACTGACATCTTAACTTTCAGTATCTCATGTATGACTGTGTTTGCAGATAGAATTTTAAAAGAGGTAATTAAGATAAAATAACATCATCAGGGCAAGTCTTAAAACATTATGACTATTGTCCCAATAAGAAGAAATTTGGGCATCAACAGACATAGACACACATGGCAGACCATGTGGAATGACAGAGAGAAGACAGCCATCTACAGAAAGCTAAGGAGGAAGACTGGAACAGATGCTGCCCACCCTGCCCCTCATCAGGAATGAGTCCTGCCAGCAGCTTGACCTCAGGTGCATAACCTTGAGAAGTGTGAGAAAATGAATGCAGTTGTCTAAGCCACTCGGTCTGGGATACTTCTTTTTTAAACTATAATTCTGACAAACGAATATGCGATTACACATAGGAGGGGAGAAAATAAAGTGTATATTAGCAATTACAGTAGGTCCTAGAGGAGATGATTACTATTAAATTTTGAAAATATTTCTTGTATATATTTGACAATGGATGAAAACACTTCAATCCTCCTAATGCAAGTGAATATGTGTATTTTGCATGGCAACCTTTGTCCTGGTCAGAAGTATTTCCTGTACTTTTCAAATAACTACCACCAGAATGAAAGCAGAAGTTATAAGTAGTGGCTCAAAGAAGTCTACCATATGAGGACTTTAAGATTCCTCAATCCTTCCTAAGAAATGTCTCGATTTATGTAGGTTAGCTTTTTCACGACTGAAAAGCCTCTCTTGACCTCAGCTGAAGCTACGGTTTTGTAGGGGAAAGGCAATTTTCCTCAAGACTTGTATCAGTCACTGTCCAGCCAGGAAAATATACAGGCTTGGAAAATTTGTCACACAGAGGATTTATTGCATTAAATAGGTGCTAGATAATCTGAGAGCTACACAAGAGGTGATGAGATAATCCAGAACTTAAAGCAAAAGCAAAAACCAAAACAAAATGAAACAACAAAAAAACCCAGCAAGATAGTATGAGTTTTGTCTCCTTGAGAGATAAACAGAAATAATGGTGCTTCTGTATACCACAAGTCTGTATCAACTGAAAGAAACAAGAGCACTACTCTATCTGGTTTTGGAAATGGGAGCTAGCCAAAAAGGAAATTAACATAGTGGCTGCAGAGAAGCTAACTGATGTAAAAAGGGAAAGGGGAAATGCTTTGTCTTCCCATATCTTGCAGGTAACTTCCATTAAGAAAGCAGGTGAGGGGGCTGGAGCGGTGGCTCAGTGGTTAAGAGGTTTCTCTGGCATGCTGGAGGACCTGGGTTCGAAACCCAGCACCACATACATAACTAAGTGTCCGAGAAACAAGGGTCAGAGGAAAAGATAAATAAAATTGATTCTCTCTCACTCTTTATTATTTCTTTTTTTAATGCAGCTGATATTGAATCAGAGGCAATAAAATATTCAATAGTTACAGAACCGAACATCCATTATATTACACAGGTTAAAGAAGAGGGACACAAGAGTGCAGCAACGGAATCATCCTTTCCCTTTACTCTATCATTTGGTCTCATCATATCCAATATTATGCTTTCCCCTGACAAAAGTCACTGCTCCGTCATACATAACGGACCTCCACCCCAGCTTCCCAGACCTTTTTGTTTTTGTCTTTGTTGTCGTCTTCCTCCTCTTCTTTACTCTTTTTTTTTTTTAAGAGAGAAGGACAGTGAGAAGGAGAGAGACAGAGAGAATCAATTTTCAAGTTTTCCATGTGGCTTTCATTGCTCTGACACTTGGATGTATACGTGGGTGCTGGGTTTGAACCTGTGTATTCGTGCATGCTGAGGAAGCACCGTAACCACCAAGCCACCACTCCAGCCCCTCTTCATTTCTCTTCTTCACAATCTGAAAGTCCATTAGTCATTGCTACAATCTCACGTTCAAGGTCTCTAGTAGTAGGAATAGTGAGACTTCCTCACTAAGATCAACTATATCTCTTTATTTTAAAAATTAATAATTCATAATGCTAATCTTTTCTAGCATTCCTCACCCAAGAAAATAAGAAAAAAGGGGAAAAACTTTATTTGGTAATATGTATAGCTACCTATACAAATTCTATACAGATGACACAGTCCTTATTGTCTACCTGGTCATAAAGCCATCTTTGACGTTATCCTTGGTGAAAGGGAACATTCACCAGAACCTGCAAAATGTTCTATTCCCTGTGTATTTTCTGTCTGTGACACAAAAGAGCCTCTAATATCCAGGAAGCCTTTTTCAATTTTAGGTTTAATAGGACCATTGTGAAGATTTCTTCCTTAGAATCAAATAAATCTTGAACACCTGAGACCAAGGTTGACTGGGTTAGAAGTGAAAGTTCTAAAAGTGAGTTATTAGATAAAATAATGAGATACTGAGAGTGTCCAATGCAATTTCTACTCCTCAATCCCTTAACTTGTGTATTCTACTTTCATGAAAACAGTGTTATACATTGGTCACCAGGGCAACATTATTCATATATGACAAAGTCACTGGGTACTTCCTCCCTAACAAACTCATAATTCATTATTTTTGTGGACAGTCTACTATTTTTTCAAGCTATTTTCTTCTTAAAATGGCAAATGGAGGAAATGGCAGGTAGCTACCTGTGCTAGGATTCTCTTTTACTGCTGTCCCCTGAGAACATGGAGAATTCTTACCAGGGATACCTGAAGCAGCATTAGTTCTGCAGTGTCCTAAGGACAAAGTGTTTCAGCTTTTGGAAGCACAAATCATTGCAGAAGTTTTCAATTACTGTAGGACCTTCTCCTCCCCATGGTCTCATTAATGAATTTGCCTATTAACTTATTAAAAAGGTTAATATCAGAGCTTATGCAGTAAATAGGTCAAAGCAGCATATCTAAATATAAAATGTTTTGTCTCCAAAATCCAAAAAAAATCCAGTTAGTATTGTGCCTCTTTCCTAGCAGCAGACAGTGCAAGGAAAAGCATTTTGGCTTCAGTTCACAGAGAATGTTCAACATTATTCACCATCAAAACCCTAAAAAATTCCCCTCAGTGACAGGTCCCTGAATATCTGTCATGATTTTCCTTCTACATGTTAGCTCTGGCACATGCATCTTATTTGGGCTACTAGGGTACCTGATAGTTTGTCATCAGGCCCAAAGTCATGATATTAATACAATAGGCCAGTTTGATTTAATCAGGATGACTAAGTAATCAAAGTTCTTAAAAATTATATGAGGACAGACAAAAGTAGACTTGAACTTGCTTTGGAAGATGAGAATTAAATTGGATTTTTGTCCTTGTCACTACTTATGCTATCCTTTTTGACTGTCATGAAAAGCATGGATTTTCCAGATCCCAGCAGTTACCAGGTGCCAGTAAGAGCTTGATTGGTTTAGTAAAGATGCCACTTCTCTGGCCTTGATTATGATTAGTGTCACTGCCTCACTCAAAAATCCACCTGATATTTCACCAAACAGAAGAGGTAGTGTATTAATAATATCATTTTCTTAGTAACTTAATGAGACCCTGTCTCAAACTGAAGGAAAGAAATTTAAAAAGCTGTGGCTCTGTGGTTGAGCCTCCCTGGGTTGTTCAATCCCTGGTACAGAAAAAATATATATTTTTGTAGCTCTCAGGTTTTGAGGGTGTCACAAATCTCTGAAAATTTCCAGGAGCATGATATTTTTGTATTTGTTTGTTTGTTTACTATTTTTGTACAAGGTGCAATTCCAGAGGTTTCCATATGGCTGTTTTTAATAATTTTAACCCTCACTGTACAAGTTGAGAGCTAGGTAGAGATTATGTTAATTAATAAGTGGAAAACATTTTATCTTTCCTTAAGAACTCAAGAAATTACGAAGTGTTTGTGGAATTCCTGATCCAGCTGGGAGATAAATGTGAGCCCCAAATGATTCATTTATTGTCTCATCTCCATCAATTCCCAGCCTGACCAGTGGGTGATATTTGGCTGCTGAAGATGTAGAAACCATTTAGAACCAATATCTAAAAAGCTCCCCCAAATGTGAGCACAGTTACAGTCAGTCACCCTGATAAATGGGTACAGTTGTCTTGTGGTTAGATTTAGCAAATCACACAGGAGTTCTAAGGTTCTTAAGAAAACCGGTTCTCAAGCTACATTGTGCATCAGGATCACTGGGGGAATTTTTAAGATATTTCTGGTTTTAAGTCCAGAATTTCTCATGCAGGATGTCTGTGACATGTCTAGGGATTTTGCATTTCTATCAAATTGCCAGGTGATGTTGATGTTGTTGGACAAGACCATACTTTTTTTAACTACTACTTAAGAAAATAAAGCTCACCTTAGTCAATGGTGTTCTGGGTCCATGAATTTTTTTTTTTTTAAACAAAAGACACTTCATGGCTTCTGATTGAATTTTCCATAAAACAGAAAATTAAAATTTCTTTCTATTCTAGATTTTAGTTCTTCCTGTTGTACAAATAAAATACTGTTTAGTCTGCTTCCACCTGCTTTATTCCTGATGATCTGGTACTCAATTAGCCACATCCACAATCCCTCTGTGTCAAATCACACCGCTCATTGCTTGATGGAAATTGTACCAACTTGACACGTCTGTGGAAGAGGCTCCATTTGATTCTGACTAAATTGTTCCTATGTGTACATAAAATGACACCAAATGAAATAATATGTCTCTGTAGCTATTATCCCTAGTTATATCTAATGTACTTTCCTTCACAATCTTAATAAG
Source organism: Aplodontia rufa (assembly GCA_004027875.1). Classification (NCBI taxonomy): domain Eukaryota; kingdom Metazoa; phylum Chordata; class Mammalia; order Rodentia; family Aplodontiidae; genus Aplodontia; species Aplodontia rufa. Next base: position 15,511 of record PVKS010013553.1, on the reverse strand, counting down.
GCAATGCTTCTGTTCTTACTACAGAGGTACCAAATTAGCCCTTGAGCTCTCTAAAAAGCTCTGAGGTTTAACTTCAGCAGTACATTGATGCCAAACTCATATTGCCTTTAAAAAAGACTCCAAATAATGCAGTCATCACTACAGAATATGATGTTTTCTTCAAGCTGATAGTGTTTTATCATAATTTTTTAAAAAATGTATATAAATTTCCCTATCAGTTTTATGCCATAAAATTCAAAATTTAGGCCCAAAACTCTAATATCTAATATATACATATATAAATCTAATATAATGTAATACATAAATAAATATAACATGTAATAAATATAAAATATATACGAATAATAAAGGTTAATGCAAAATTATAAATAAAACTGAAAATTATATATATTCTTTTTTTAACTACTGTTAAAAAAAGTTAAGAGCAATATTCTTATTTCTGAAAATGAACATGATGAATGTTAAATTTTTTGTCATAAAAGCTGATCTATTCTACTTTTTTTTTTTTTTCAGGAAGCAGATCTATTCTAAAAGCATTTATAAAAATATTTTTATATCCATGTAAACATATTTGGAATTTCTAAGAGAGCTACTTTATACCTGAAGTAGTAACCATTTTCAGAATTTTAAAAAAGCACTGTAGTTCCTCATGTTTTAATGAATGTTTTACAAAATTATCATTCCACAGAGAAGATTATAAAATTCTCATTGCCATCAAATGTAAATTTTATAGTTCTCTTTGTGGTTCAAAGTTGAATAAGTTATAATTGGCTTGCTGAAAAATCTGAAGACAAGTCTTTAAAATCCATAAAGAAATATTGTCTTTTTTTACCTGTCTTCAGGTATAAATCTTCAAATACCAAAAAGACATAACACCCTGTGGGCAGTTTGACAGGTAAATAAAGCAATTGCCAGAGATGGGAAATTCAAAATAATGACTTGAAAAATAATATTTTTAAATGTATAAGTCTACTCTTCTTAGAAGACCTGAATCACAGGAATAGTGCACATAATAAAAAATAAAGATAAAACTGAAGGTAACCAAATGTAAATCTAATGAAATTCATTTTGGTAAAGAAATGGAATAGAGCACATTAGACTGTCTATATTACATTTGCTTTTTACTTCTGTACAATCATTCCTGTGATCATTACCTAAACCTAATATTAAACTAATGTTTTTTAAAAAACAAAAACTGGTTATTCATTACCTGAGGTACTTCAAAACACAAAACCCGTAATAGCCTGAAGCTCAAACTGTTAAAACTTGACTTTCCAATTAAATCTATTTCCTCCAACACTTAAATCAATTTCTAAAGAACTAAGGTGGATGTTTCTTTTCTTATTTCTAGCAATTTATAAAATCACTGTTTTTCTCCTGTGGTTGCTACATTTCAGATGGCAGTATTGATCTTTCTTTCTCATTCTGTACATTGAGAATTCATGAAAACTTGTGTTGTTGATTTCACTTTTATCTGCAAGCATCACTTCCCCTTGCTATGGTAACACATCACCATTTTTTAGGAAGCAATTTTCCCTTAATCCATTCTTGTTCTCCAATTGGAGGACCTGAAGAATGATATATTATTGGACCACTTAGTTGTAAAAGGGGAACATGATGGATTAGGTGGATTCTTCATCTGTTTTTCTTTCTTTCTTTCTTTCTTTCTTTCTTTCTTTCTTTCTTTCTTTCTTTCTTTCTTTCTTTCTTTCATTTTTCCAGTTGGAAAACTTATTTCAAGATAAAGCTAAGAGATAAGATGTTTTGTGTCTGGGGTCTGCTAGTTGCCTGTGAGCACTTTTCCAGAAAGGTCACTTGATCTAATGAGGACAACACAAATAGAGAATGAAGATGGAGGGTCTCTGTTTTGATATTGAGTCTATGATTCTATTTCACTCAAGGTTCATCACCCCAGTTTCCCCTCTGAGGTTCTTCCTAAGTTAGTACCAGTTTTTTTTATCTTGCTTGAAACCTAAAAGATACCAAAAAACAACAACAACAACAAAGGTACAATGAAGTTGAGATTTAAGATAGCATTGCATTCATTTCCAATTGGTATTGTAAAAAATATCATAAACTTAGTGCTTTAAAACAGTACAGAGTTGCCGTCTCACAGTTCTGGAGATCAGAAGTGTAAAAAAAGGATATCAGCAGAGATGCTATATTTAGTGGCAGCTCTTGAGAGGATTTGTTGTTGCTCTTTCCAGTTTCTAGGAGACACTCACATCCCGTGGCCTGTTGCCCTATGGCATCTGCAAAGTCTGCATGGCTCAGGGACTTTTTCTACTATTTTATCACTGTCATTTGTCTGCCTTCTTCTTCCACAGTTTAAGGGCTCTTGTGAGCTAGCTGGGCTCACCCAGATAATACAGGATAATCTTCCTATCTAGAGATCACTTATTATTGATTTTGATTCCACCTGGTATCTTCATTCCCCTTGCCATGGAGTACAACACATTTGTTACTAAAATCCTAGACCAGAGGCATGACTTTAGGGATCCAATAAATGCAGTTCTGCCATTTGCCCTCCCCAAAATGGAAAAATATAATGCTAAAAATTATGAAAGAATTTGAATCAGTGGGCTACATCAGGAAGTCAAGGGTGACCCATATCCATAGCCCTGCCTTAGAGGAACTGGCAATGACTTTGAGGCTTTACAGAAAGAGGAACTGAACAGGGCTGTTAAACATTTGCCTAGCTGGATAATTTGAAAGCTGCTGAAGCATCTTGATTAGGTGTGGTCCGGTCCACTATTGTTTCAGGATTTGTCAGATGGGTTCTTGTCAAAGAGATGAAGGCTGATACGCCTCAGGCATAGTTTTACTCTGTCACAAGATGTTTAAGAATCAGACCAACTGTTCTTGGAATCCAAGGTGATTTGGAGCAAAGGAGACAATGGAAGCAGGGAGATGTCAATTCTTTAATCCTGTTTTTAGCCACACATTGGACTTCCAGAGGCAAAAGTGTAGAATCCTTGTTACATTTTTCACAAGTTCCGGGGATAAGGACATGGGCATATTTTGAAGGACATTCTTCTGCCTATCACAAGCACCGATTTTCCAGAAACACAGGGAATATAATAAAGAACATCATTTATATATTTATTTACAATTATAGCCAATTTCCCTTTCAAGACATGTGTCTATGTTGCATACTTCCAGTGATGAAGACTTTATTCAGAGTTTAAACCATTTTATTTCTTCATCCCATATATTGAATACCTACAAAAGCTGAAATAATGCATGCTATGATAATATAATTATATTAAATATTATAATAATTACACTAAGTAATATAACACACCTAAGCTCTAGATTATGTTTCTCAGTCTATATAAATGTAGCAGTGTCGATTTTTCTGAAATATTTATAGAATTGAAAACTTGGGACTTAATGGTTTGTAATGAACATCCAAATCTGTGAACACTCAAGAATGCCCTCATTGCTACTCCTACTTGCTCAGCATGGGTTGCAGTCTTTGTAGATAGATGAGGAAAGTGATGCTGGTTTTGTGGATGTTGGGTTCATGTCCTCTTGAAGTTGCAGAATGAAACCGAGGGACACCAAGGCAACTGGAGCAGAGTTTATTAAGAAAGTAAATAAAGAAAAGACTTCTCCAGGAGAAGGGAGTCTCAGAGTTGAGAACTCAAAGTGGGGGTCTAGCTCATCTTTCTTATAGTTTCTCAAGATTCTCCCCGTTTGGTTAATCATTGCCTTCCCACCCCCATGCCTGGGAGCTTGCATGCAAAATTCTGGTGTGACCTAGTCTTTGATCCTAGGCCACAAGCATCATCATTAGAAGAGGGGAGTCACTATCTGGATGTGAAGCTGATATGCACTTCTGCTTACTTAGGGCAGTGGAATGCTCTTTGTTCTCTAAAAAAACATGACCATCAGTTAATTTTCTCCTTATCGTCCAGCATTATTCTGTCTACACTGACTGCCTAACTTTTCCCCCCTGTCTCATTCCCCCACTCTAATTAAGGAAAATTTTAGTGCTGTAAAAGACAGGAAATTCGGCGATGATCATTCTTTGGCTTTTTCAGGCAAAGAGGAGACAAAGAGGGTTAAGCAGTTTGTGTTTCCTTCTAAGAATGTTCTGGTCAGTAAAGAAGTCCATGATAAAGGCTGCCTGGAGTGCTAGTGGGTGGCTCCATCTTCATCACTATCAGGAGTTCAACAGATCTTAACTTGGAATGAGTAAACTAAACTAAAATATCAAAAAGTTAATGTCAGAATGAAAGCTAACATTGAGTCTAAGAGAGGGAGAACCCTGTCTGTTATTTGGCTCCTCAAAAACAAACATGTATTGAAATTGAGAGTCTAGGGGTGTAAAGAAAAAGGCATCTAATGCTGTAAAATAAGCAGCAGCAGTAGCTAGGATCTCAAATGAAAGAGTATAATGATTAGGCATCAGAGTGGAGGAGAATGTCTGCTTCATTAATTACCATACGGCCTTGGAGTAGGTGCTATGTTTCTGCCTCGGAAAGACAGAGGGATTCTTTAGGGCTATTTTAACTGAACTGCTCTTTTTGTTTGGCCAATTCTGCCTTTAGTGGCCCATATTTCAAGATTTATATCACATTTTAATAGATGTAAGCATGGTGGTCTCAGGGGCCTTAGATTTATCATGAATCTTTGAAAGTATATCTCTTCCTTAAGGAGTAGGACACTCTGAGACTATCAGGAATGCATGAGAAAACATCATTCTATCCCATTTACAACTTAGTGGGAGAGTCAAGTTTTTAGTTACAGACCCTCCAGACACTCCTTGAACCATCACTGTATTAGAGGAGGGGACTCCCAGGTATTAGACAAGTATGGAAAGGCTAGTGCCAGTGTCCAAGAGGATACTGACCTTATGGCTCCCTATGGAGAAGCATACCCAGGGCTCATGCATGGTGATAGGGGTCACTGAGCCATAAAAGTCGACCTCAGCCCTCTCAGACTTGTGTGGGAATGCACACCTGGGGACATTTATTTCTCCAGTGATTGCCTTGAAAGTAAGGATAGCCTCTTGGTGGTGGTCACTTGGCCTGTGGGCATTCCCACAGATAATGTCCCCTTTTCACAACGGACATAAGTCCTTTTTGTGGCTTGGGGTTCATTCCATTTCTCTCTTTATTATCCCAGAAGCTTACTCCTTATAGGGTTATAGCCAGTGCCTCAGCTTTTTCCAATCTTTACATTCCCTGTCTCCTCTCATCTTGATCATTGTTATAAAAGATGGAGGTTGCAAGTTGGGGGATGTTATCTCAAGACTGATCAGGGCCATATGCCAATTATTGTAATTTCCTCCTAATGTTTTGGGCCATCTGAGTGATAAATTTATCCCTTGAAATTATGCAGCCCTCTATGGACTCAAGGTCCATGATGATGTGTTTTCCCAATGACTCCCTGAGTTTCTCCAGAAAGATGGTAGGATTTTCCTTAGTCTATATAAGTATTAATTTACAGCCTCGTATCTCAAACATAAATCAAAAAAAAAAAAGCTAAGAGGGCTCTTTTTTGTGGAAAGGGTAGCAAAATATTTTTATGTTCCATTTTGCTAAGCTTTAAATAAATTAGGCTCTCCTTATTACTTTCAAAAAATACAGTTAAATTTTTATCCCTGTGTAAACAGTCAGGTTGCTTTTATCCAACTACAAAATATTAAATGATATAAAAAAATCCCTAATTAAATTTGTTATTTCCATATAAACCTGAAAGAGACCATCATTAAAAACAGCTTTAGTTTGGAAATACCAGCCTGGTAGAATGCTGTCCTTGTTTCCATACCTTAAAAGATGTATACATTTGGAGGACATGAATAAATCTAACACACAACAAAAACCAATATTGATTACATAGATATCCTTTTATTAACTAAGTTTAACCTATGCATAAAAATTTAGAATCCATAGTGTTTTAACAATAATCATGAGTCTCTGCATGTTTAGCAAAAACTTTAAATTTTCTAAGTTTAGAAAAGCATTAATGATCAGAGATAGACTTATTATATAAGTATAATATATAATGTTTTGTATAATAACAAAACATTTATGTACTTAAAGCAAAAGGATATAACTCAAGTTTTGAAATGGTTGTGTGGCCCTTTTATATCAAATACAAGGTGTAAAAGAGAGCATGCTGTTTACCTTGTGTGTAACCCTACATTAATCTTTATTCTACAAAGTTGCATGATACTTTAATAAGGCTTAGATAAAATTTGGTTATTAAATGCATTTCTAGTTACATATATTAAGGTGTCAGCTATATTGTAATAACTTAAAACAAAAGTTGGTTATTTAACCAGTTGTAGAGCTTAAAATACTTTGAAACAGGTACCAACCCTATTAGACTTAGTTTCCTTATGCAAGAAAGCCTAACATCAGGAATTATTTTGTAGATAAGAACATATCAATGTTTTAAGAAACCCTGATTAGTTTGACACATACAGAGTTAGATTTTAGTTTTATAGCAATACTATTTGACCATAGAGAAAATACCTTAAATATATTTAATCAATTGTGCTAAATGTGCTAATCAAATGTGTTAATGACAAACAAACTTTGAGATTTATCGTCCATAAACCTTGTGTAATTTAGGCATTCTATAGCTTGCTTTTTCATCTGGAAAGATTTATTTTAATTTCTATACCAAAGTATATTTCCATACCTTTAACACTTAATATCTCTTTTCTACTATTTGACCCTTTCTTAAATCTATATTTTGAAATAATCCATAAAATTTCTGAATTTCCTAATTATTCCTCTTAATAAGATCAAATATTTTATTTATACTACTTTTATTTGAAACAGCTGAAACCTTTTGTACTGTTCGCATATAGAAATACACCTGTTAGAATTTTGACTCTTAATAACATTACTATTGGTGAAGACTCCGGAAAAAGCAATATTAAATTATATTTTCTATTTGACAATCTATAAAAGTATATTTAATAAACCCAAATGTATGTTACCTTATAGAATTTATAAGAACACATTTAATAACCCCAAATGTGTCACCTTATAGACACTAAGAAGTCAAGATTACTCAAATTTACATAGCAGTTGATGTTTTAACATTTTGACTTTGCAAATCAATTAGGTGTTTCCTCTAATAAACACTTTTACAAAGATTAATCCCATTTGTGTTAAATCTAATTTATTTATTTTTAACAATTACATTTAAGTTACTCATAAGACTAAGATAACAGACAAGTGTAGATTAAACAGCACAAGCCATTTCTCTCATGAAGAAAAATCCTAGAAGCAATAAATATTCCAGTTTAAACATTTATAGAAGTCAACACTTTGTAGATTGACCATCTAGAAAAACATGTGGGCTAGTAATTTAAACACACCTTTACTCTTATGTTTAACCAGTGTAAACTGAACCTCTTCATAAACTTTTAAGTTACGTGAACTAAAAGTCAGTTGAATCCATTTTCTCTTTTTAAATTTAATTTATGAGCACTCATCTATAGACCAATTTGGTACCATTTTCAGCACAATGTATAACACATTTATACAAACACATAAGACAGGTTTGCACACATTGAAAACCAACAGGAAACAGATTCTGGAGTTTTGCTTTGAATAATTAACCTTTTAAATAAAGATAGCAGCAAAAACCACAATTAATAATTTTAGTTATATAAAACAAGACTGACTGAAAAATATATTTTAGATCACAAAGTGATAGGTGAATTCACCAGTAAAATTGAGCTCAAAACCCAAAATGAAATGACCATATTTATCCTAGTAAAGGAGCATGTAAACATCTTTAGCAGACCAGAGTGCACTTTTGAAGAGCAGTTAAAGTTACCCCAGGCATTGAAAGAATGAAACCTTGTGAAATCCTTGGAAAGTTCTTTCTTTAAGAATAAAGAAAACCTATATGTAATCTTTCCAATTTCCTTCTTTGTGTCCAAATGAAGAGAAAACTGCAGGAATTAGTTGTTAGGCCTGCTGGGGGCGTGGCTTCAGGTAGCCCACACTTCAATGCATCATGGACCCTGGCTGGGGGCATAGTTTCAGCCAAGACACTGAGGCCATGCCTGGTAGCTAAGGGGCAGGGCAAAGGGCAACTTGCCCGCGAAAAGAACAGCCAATTGGGATGCTGGCAGACAAACTCCAATGGATTGATGGACACACCAGCCAATCTCTGAAGGACTAACCCCATAACGAACTTCCAGGTAGCCAGCAAAACCAGCTGCCTGGCGGAGGTCCTGAGTCATTTTCCCTGCCTGCCATTCTGGCCTGCTGCCACTTCTCATGCCTGCCCTCATCATGGTGGCGCAGGTGAAATTGGCCCAAGAGCAACAAATCCCAATAAACATCTCCACCTGAATTTACACCAGTATCATTATCCTTTTTTCTGATTTTACATTAGTGTATCCTGATATTCTTGGGTCTGACCTATCCGCTTCCAAAAGTTGAGTCCCTGTTATATTATTTCCAAAAGTATGAGAATATAGGCCTCTTAAGCATCTGGAGCAGCTGGTCTTTCCAGATCCTTTTCATTTATCTCTCCTGCTAGAATCTCAGAGTGCAGGAAGAGTAAGCATAGTCCCTTAGTACTTAGTCCTCAAGGTCACTTGAATTTCCTTTTTTTTCCTCTCTGGTCTCAAACTGGTTTAGGCACTAGCTCATGTACTTTGCAGTTTAGATGGCTATCAGGCAGGTAACTAGCAGGCATTTCCTTCCCTTTTTAAAACAAACTAAGCTGCAACATATTTTTCTCCGGTGGCCAAGAACATGAGGTGTTTTTCTTGGGCATTTGTGGGGTTATGCAGGCTAGTGGTGGACCTGGCATAACTTGAGAATGAAGCTCCCACCTGAAAAAGAGAAAAAGAGCAGGTGCCTGAGCCTGAAAGACTTATCTTATAGGGACATCCTCTTCTTGGGGGCTTCTGATGGTCAGCAATCCCACCTCTTCTTTCCCTAAAACCTGCTGGATTTATTACTGCCTTACCAGCAAGGATGCAAAGGTCTTTGTTTGCCTCATGCCAAAGACCTGTAGGAATCCAGACTTAGTGGCATTACTGGCATTCCCTTGGCCATTATAAAACTTAATGTCCCACAGTAGAAAAGCAGCCTAGAGTGACTTGTGGTTGAGGCCTCACTCAGCATGTAGGATAATCTAAGGGAGGATATTTGACAACTAGTTGTGCCTTTTAAATTTGCACAACATATTCACAGGCCCTGGTTCTATATTATACTCCTCAATCTGAAGTGGGAGGCAAGCCTGTTAGTGCTCTAGGTGAGACTCCCAGTAGAGAAGATAAACAGTTTGGCTTCCTGAACTAGGAGAGATGAGAGGTAGTTTACTCAGAGATAAAACTTTTTTACTTTTTCCTGCCAGATGAGGAGGTTATTGAAGAAAAGTTGCTAAAGCTAAGGGAGCTCTATCATGGCAATCTCTTCCACAATGGGTCCCTGTTTAAGAAGTGGATATCAAGGATAAAGAGAGTAGAAACATTTCAGAAGAGGGAGAGACTGCTTGACTCATGCTCTGGGAATTGATGGGTCATCGCTTTCCCAAAGACCTTAGATCAGACCAAGACTTGTCTCAGGGTCTGAGATTCATTGGGTGAGAGTGTCGTCCACCACTGGGCCAAGTCAGTCAGAAACAAAAAGAAACAGATATTATCAATGTTGGTAATCCTGAGGGCTATTGGGGCCAGACTCTGGACAAGAGATTTTCTTGCAGCAGTGGAGAGTAGCCCTAGTCAGACACCTTCAGTTATCTCAAGCTTTCCTCTGTCCCACACAGCAACTTTCTCCCACCAGAAGGAAACTGGAGCAAGTCAGGACTGATATTTCCAAGACCTAAGTGAATAAGGATCAGTCCTCCCTGTCTGAAACTAAAGATCAGCAGCCATGATAACTGACTGCCTGGTGTTTAAAGAGAGTTTATCTATTAAGGAAAATGCAGAGTTATCTTCCTACATGCTTGTAAAGTCCCAGTTTGTGAACAGAGAGGACTTGGGCCTTTTCTCATTAACCACTCTACACAAAATGTCTCTTTCTCAATGGTTAGAGTCTGATCAGCAAGGACAGGGGGAATGAACATTGGAGGAAGATTTTGGCGCATACAGAGGTGCATATATCTAGGGTGTTCACTCAGCACCATCCAATCTACTGGCTACTTGTAGGATACCCCTAGGAGCTGTCCAGAGCGGAGGTCCGGGGAGAAGTCTTTGAGGTCCACCAGGGAGTGGCCCTGGCCGGAATCTCTGAGTTGCTTCACTCCTTCACTCAACTCCTCACATTCACAGTTAACCAGGATCAGAGGGCAACTCTCTACTAATGCCAGACATGCCCCGAGCCAGGATAGAAAAGTTGGAAACAACTCTTACAGAGCCTAACATACCTGACCCAAAGGCAGGGGGCTTAGGAACTGTTAAAGGATGTGAAATCTGTCATCTGATATTTAAGATTGGCGATCCTACTAATCACATTTAAGTGACGCCCAGTTTATTGTCCTCCAGAAAGTAAAAGAAAGATGTAAGCTGAACTTTGCAGAGAGCTTACCACAGAGGTGATCTTATCCATATCCCAGATGCACACCCATCAGATACCGGTTTTGTGGATGCTGGGTTCATGTCCTCTCAGAGTAGAAGAATGAAACTGAGGGACACCGAGGCAAGCGGAGCAATCAGAGTTTATTTAAGAAAGGATAGAAAGAAAAGACTTTTCCAGGAGAAGGGAGTCTCAGAGCCGAGAATTTGAAGAGTGGGTCCAGCTCATCTTTCTTACAGTCTCTCAAGATTCTCCCCCTTTGGTTAATCATTGCCTTCCCTCCCCCATGCCTAGGAGCTTGAGTGCAAAATTCTGGTGTGACCTAGTCTTTGATCCTGGGCCACAAGCATCTTTACTAGCAGAGGGGAGTTGCTGTCTGGATTGCCATTGTTAGCAAGGGGATGTGAAGCTGATATGCACCTCTGGTTTCTTAGGGCAGTAGAATGCTCTTTGCTCTCTAAAAAAACATAACCATCAGTTAATTTTCTCCTTATCGATCCAAATTATTCTCTGTGCACTGACTGCCTAACTTTTCCCCCTGTCTCCAAAGGATGAACTGCTTTTGAAGTTTATATCCAATTTCTCACAGACACAGGTAACTGCATCTGCGGACACCAATGTGAAACATGTTCTCATTAAGAAACTGGGATTAAGAGCTCTGGGCCCATGATTCTTTGCTCTGGTTGAGGGTTAAATGGAGAGGAGTTCTGAGTAGGCATTCTTGCCCTACTGTGCAAGCTGCTTGAACTAGCATAGCTGTGTCTCACTGTGCAGTGTAGGCCCCCTCCTACCCCTTTGTACCATTTAAATCAACATACCTCACAAATGCATATTATAAAAGAAATTCAAGGCTTTATTACTTCTAGTGATTAATTTTGCTTCTGAGTCAGAACTTGTGCAGTTAACAAAGAAAATATTCTTTCAGAATGATCATAATTGCAAACACAGTCACTATATAAAAGCTCAGAGTTAGCATACAATCTTTAGTCATATAAGTAGGAACGGCAGAAAGAAGAGCTTTTGTGATTTTTAAATTGTATGCTTGTACCATTTACCTTACAAAATCAAAAGTAGCTACATTATGGAATATTCATAAATGCATCCTTTTCATCAAAAATCCTAAAGTTTATGAAAATATGTACTCTTAGAAACAACTGTTTTTGATATGCTACAAAATAAAATAAATAGCATTGCCACTATTTCAGGCAATATCTTAACAACTTGAATGTGTTTATCATGACCCCAAGTACACAAAAATCATTAATCTGATACTGATATTTAAGAGATAATCCCAGGAATTATGACTTGTTTTCATGCCACTAAACCCTGGATTTTAGTCTTAAATCTGCCATTTAAGAACAATAATTTCTTCAATGCAAATAATAGGCTTGTAGTCTAGACTAGGTGATTATCGATGTTCCTTTTTTTATTCGTTTTTCTCTGATGCTTGCTTGTAGAATACATAATACATATATATATATATACACACACATATATATATATATTTACGCACACATTTAGATTTTGCCTGCCTTTGTTCTTACACACAGATACATGCACACAAACACACATACATGCACACACAGAGATACAAAACCCTCAGTAACACTTACATAATTTAGTTTAATTCATTCAGTTAGTTACCACAGATTGAATCCAGGGACACTTAACCACTGAGTTGAATCCCTAGCCTTTTTATTTGTTATTTTGAGTCAGGATATTGCTAAATAGGTTAGAGTCTCACTAATTTGCTGAGACTGGCCTTGAACTTGTGACCCTCCTGCATCAGCCTCCCAAATTGCTGGGAATACAGGCCTGTACCTGGGAGTAACATTTATCTTAAAAAACAAAGAGGATTAGTTTTAACTGAATTTTTCAAACTCATCACTGTTGATATTTGGATCCAGTTGATTCTTTGATGGGCGAGTGGCAAGGTTGCCTTGTGCATTTTGGATTATTTAGTAGAATCCCTGGCCTCCACTAAGTAGCTATAAGTGGCAATTATGGCTAGTTTGACAACAAAAAATACTACCACATGTTGTCAAATGTTCCTAAACACTGATTTAAGAGTAGAGTATATGAAAGTTTTCACTGTAAGAGAAATATCGGAAATAATCTGATGCAGATAAAAAATACCATAAGCCTTATAATTACTTCAATTACACAAAATATTTGCTAATATTTTCAATTAGAAATCTTTTTTTTCCCTGGTGTGGCATTTTCTCTTTACTGAACTTAACAGTACGCATAATTCAGACATACTTTTGTCACTGTTTCAACACTTAACTGATGATCAACCTTTAATTTCGGATACCAAAATAGCCATCCTCTTTCTTTAGTTAGATATAGCTCTAGGGAAACATGCATATGCTTTAAGATTTTTTATTTATTTTACTTTATATGTTTAATATCAGACTGAATTTTTCCTGAGAGGAAATGCACTGAGTAGTTTATAGGCTTCACTACATTTAAGCCTCTCCTTATTCCTACTTGTTAGATTCTCTTATTTAATCTAATTTGACATGCAACTAAAGCTCTGAAACAAATTATCTTCATGTTATTAATGCCAGGAAACAGACTTGCATCACACCTGGTACTGTTTCTGAGATGGCATGCCTACCTGTGCCTTTAATTTGACTCACTTAGCCCACAAGTTCTTCCCTACCACAATGAGCTACATGAATCCAGGGATGATGGATCTTCTTAATCAGCTCTGTGGGCTCTAGCTCTCTTGCTGTCCCCAGCAGCTTGCCTGCAGACCCTGCTGAACTGAACTAATTTCCTCTAGCCAGGAATTACTTTGCCTGTTTTGGTCTCCAGACCCCAGAAATAATATTTTTTACCTTGGCCTCCTCACTTTTCCACACTGGAGTTAAGAGACAGAAATCTCCAAATTTTGACAGCACAGCTTGGTTAAGTTGTAATTTTAATTTTGTGGTGTTCCCTACTGTTGGCCTTTTTCTTCCATGCTACAATTCTTGCTGTTTTTAATAAACTTGCCTTGGTCTGTTGCTCATTTTAATCAGCACATATGTAAAACACCAGGATACTATTGTTTTTAAGTCTAGTTTCTTGAATAAAATGTAAATAACCCTTGCTGAAAATCATCACATAGAAGCATTGAGACCCTTAGGGTAATATGCTGAAAGGTGAGTATGATAATGCTACAGTGCTAAAATAAAGACAAAGAAACTCGTGTGGCACAGAAGTGATCTGAGAATATTCTATAGATTCAAAATTCTAAGCAAGAATGAAGTAAATATTACATTGCTAGGAAGGGAAAATAGTAAATCAGTATATCAGATGCAATAGACTATTGCACGATGAAATCTCATGTGATCCATTATCACAGGGAATTCAAAGATTGGCAGAATCAGGGCTGGTGCACAGTATGGAAGAAATCCCCAGGACTTGGGTTACCGAATTTTAATTCTTTGTCTCTTCCTTGTCCTGGCCACACCCCTTCTATAATTTCAATTACAATTCCAAATACCAGACAACAGTAAAGAAGACCCCTGCAGAAACTCAGCTTCTTGTGATGGAGGAAAATAGTTTTCCAGAAAACCCGTAGATTTTTCTTTTTATCTCACTGATCAAAAATGGGTCAGTGCAAAATTGTAAACCAATAACTGCAAAATAGAATGGTATTACCGTAATATGTTTACATAACTTGTTTATTCATGGATCTTTTCCTGTACCTTACTTCTCCAAATATTTACTATCATGTAGTTAATAAAATTGAAGTTCCATTAGTAAAGTAGAAAAAGGAAAAACAGCTGTAGATATTCAATCTTGCCTCTTTTGGAAAAATATACTTATTATAATTAAACCTAATGTATTTTGGCAATAAATTTGTGAGCATTAAGGTATAAGTTTCACCTAAAAATATTGCTTCAGATTTTTCTCTACTTCCATGGTATAGCCTGGACACATGATAGAACATGAAGCACAGTCTCTTGGGATAATAAATTTTTGTGTTTTTGTTGTTGTTCTTTTTGTTTCTTTATTCAGTTTTTCTGGTACTGGAGATTGAACCCAGGGGCACTTTATCACTGAGCCATATCCCTACCCTTTTTATTTTTTATTTTGTGACAATGTCTCACTAATTTGCTAAGTCTGGCTATGAACTTGTGATCCTTCTACCTCAGCCCTCCAAAACTACAATTGTTGCACAGTTGATGGCCAAAACATTAAACACAAATGAAATTCCTTAGACCATAAGAAAAACATAGTTAAATACTTTGTGGAATTTATAATCAGGAAGTGGTTTTACCCCATCACAAATTGTACTAAATCAAAAAGTAGAGCCTGGATCCTAGACATGAGTATATTTTTAGCATTTCATAGCAGGAACCTGTGATAACAAGGTTACAAAATCAGTACTCCAGAGAATGGTGCACCAGGATTTGCACTGGACTTGAAATCTGCAGTAGATACGGTAGAAAGTAATGGAATTTCATGTGGCCTCATATTTAACCACTTCCAGTCTTAAGCCACTAGATTGAAATTTTTTTCCTCCTTTATTTTTCCTTTATCCTTCATCTACCTTCAACATCCTACAGCAGCACCAACTGCCATGATTATTCTCAAGTTTTCCTGATCCTGTCACTGGTACTATCCTTACCTAGTTATCATATTGAACTGCCTGTTCTAGCTTCTTAACAACTTTCCTTACATCTTGACAGGGAACAAAACCACTGTCACTGGGCAGCACTAATTCTGCCCCATGCTTAGTGGAAAAAAAGATCCGGGACAGATTGTTGATATGTATATTTCTACTCTTTCTTTAAGCCAGTTCTATAACAATTAATGCTAGAGACAGCAGCCTAGATGGATTCAGCATTAGCTTTTTATGAAATTAGAATTTTTTAATTTCCTAAATTATTTACATAAGAATTTTATTGAATATAAGTTTGAAGTGCATATAGTATACAAATTTAAGAAGCAGAATATTTTAGGAGCATAAAAACAAATACTTCTTTTCAATATCTGAATATAAAATC
>PVKS010013552.1:21280-50581 GCA_004027875.1 Aplodontia rufa | reverse complement strand
ATGAGTTAAATCCAGATAAGATGTAATGCTTTACAATCTAATACTATTTTTAGAGTTATAATGGGAAGGGGAAGGGAGGGATAAGGGAGGGTAATTGGGGGGGGGCACTCCTGGGGATAATTGCAATGTCCAGAATATATACACATCTTATACACATTTTATATTGTTTTGTTAAAATCTTGTAAGGTTGCTCAAAAATTAAAAAAAAATAAAAAAAAGGTGCATGCCTGGCATGTCAAGGATATGGGTTCAAGCCCCAGCACCATGTCCACAAGGAAGTGTTGCAGCAATGAAAGCCATGTGAAAAATAAACAAAAAAAAAAAAAAAAGAACTGCATACATGTTCACTAAAGAAAAGGAGAAAAGGAAAAGTGACTTTTTCTAATGCTTTTATAAAAGAACCACATGCAATTCGATATACTTTTAAATTTCACGTCATTTTGTACACAAGCAAACTACACTGTTATATAAATGAGTGCAATAACATTTTAGAGGAGATAAAGCTTTTTCTGTATGTTCTTATTAGCTTCCTGGCCCAGTACCTTACTATTTTATATTGTTTATATTTTATTTATGTTTGTATTTTTATCCAAAGTGTTGGTTACGATCTACAAAAGTTCACAGACAAATTGAAAGAAATTTATCTTACAGTTTTTTGCATTGATATATATTTCTCATTATTTTATATAACCAGTGGGAGGATAGGCTCAGAACAAAAAGTAGAAAACATTTTCTGGAGGTAGAGTGGAAATAAAGTTCATTATGAGAATTATTAGAAATAGAGTGAAGAGAAGAGGTATCGTCCATTAAAAATATCAATTTTTTAGATTTTGAGGATATTAAGTTCCATAACTCATAGAAGTAATCTAATAATATAAGTTCTAGGGTAGTTTGACATTATATCTAATGCATGTATCAAATTCCCATTGATTCTTATCATCTATTTCACATATTTTTTACTTTCTACTATTAAATTTTTCAGTGTGAAGTTTTAAACATAAAACATTTTATAATGTAATATGAAAACCATTCGTTTTCTTTGTAATATGATTTCATTAATGATTCATGAATTTATTGACATGGCAAGAAAATATATGAGAACATGCCAATTATTATGTATGTTCAGTTTTATAATTAATAGGGAGTAGGGAAACAAGATCTACAGTTTTCTTGGTGTGGAACCCTGGATTCCCCCAATATTTCATCAGCTGGGAGAAGTGAGAAAGAATTCACAGATAGAGGTTATTTCAAGTTAATGCAAAAGGAAAAAAGATTATACTAATTTGACATAAAAAGAGCTATTTGTTTTGATATTTATTAAAAATGGACATACGATTTGTACAGACTTGAATATAATACGAAAACTATGTATACATACACATGTCTTAATGATCAAATCAGAGTAATTAATATTTCTACCTCCACAAACATTTATCACTTCTCTGTGTTGAAAAATTTCAAACTCATTTTTGTTTTACTATGATCTTTCCTTAAATATGTTATTTGTTTTTTGTTTATTAGAAAATACTTAACATGTACTAACCAGTACAGAAGTCAGTTGATAAAGAATATTGTGTTATTTTTGGAGAGATTCATTTCCCTTTTTATACGTCAATGTATTATCACAAGCTATCATAATAAAATATAAACTCAGTACTTTACTAAGTTATAATCTAGAAATAAAGGAAAATATAATCCATCTTAAAAAGTTTGCAAAAGAAATTTGTGAAACCTTTACTTATAGCCCAGATAGAATAGGAGAAAAAGTAATGCTCAAAAAAAAGAAACATTAGAAAAATACATAAAAAATACATAAAGCTATATGTTAAAATTTACCAAATTGGGCATTTAAAATACATGCTAGTTCCATAATTATTTTTGTATAAATCTTTAAACTTACGCTATGCTATTAGCTGCAGATATATACCCCACTGAATTCTCTGGGTCTAGCAGGAAGCTTGCTGAAGTCAAGCCATTGTCCTGGAGCCAAAGAGCGGTGGCCCTGGCAGCTGGAGTGCAGGCGATGACCAAAGACCTGGGAAGCACAGAGCTTAGACATGGATCTAAGGTGTGGTGAGTTAGGTTCAAGGCAAGCCAGAACCACTATCCTGTCACCCTAAAGTGGTCCGATATGGCTGGTTGCAGACTCCCACTTCACACAATGCTGCAGTTCTAAACACCTGATCATCCACTGTTCACCATCCTCAACTTCCTGAGAAGCTGGGATTGCAGGTGAGCCAAAACAAACATAAGGAAGACCTGAAAGGAAGTTCACACTCAAGAAATAACTAATAGCACTTTTCCAAACCTGAATTAACATAAATTTGGACCACTAGTACTGACCCAAGTGCTATGTGAACTCCTGTAAACTAGTACACTCAAGAGGCCACCTCTCCAGGGTTCCCCCTTGCCTTGTGAATATTCTGTTTCTTTTCATATGTGAATAAATCCTACTCTTACACTCAGTCATCTTCATCTATAGATTTCATTGTTGGAACTGGAAAGACAAGAACCCCAAAATATCAAATTGGCTGCAATTTTCATGGGTCTGCTGCAACACTGGAGGCCATAGCCCACTATTAAGAGCTCAGTTGCTCAGGCCTGCAGCTTACACGGACCCTACAGGTCAGCAGAAGTAGAGAATCTAATTTCATCCCAAACTCTGGTTTCATTGTCATCCACTTTGGGATACAAGTACAATTATACAAAGAAGACTATTTAGCTCTTTTCTAATTCAATATCATACAACATTTTATTCTCAATATAAGTGGTTAAAATGATATTATTTCTCAACTCCTCAAACTGGTTATGAAATTGTCAATCAAAACTACTATCAAAATTCTTATTACATATTAAACTATTTCCAGGATCATTTCATTCTTCTCAGACTTATGTGTTAACTATGTTAGGGTTAAGATACAAATAATAAGTCCAATTCAGATAAATTTTGAAGCAGCTTTATAACATGCTTTCATACCTCTTAATCATTTTGGCAATAAATGAAGCTACAGAAAATTACTTGACTTACTCATAAAATTCTTATTCTTGCTTCTTGTTTTATGGTATGTGCATTTAGGAGTGGAGTGTTTTATTGTACCTTCATATGTAGAAAACAGTCAAAAGAGTAAGTAGCTGCTTAGATGCCAGCAAGCTAAATTAATCCTTTTTTTCCCTGAGACTGAAGGCATATTAAGATGTTATAGGTATTTAAATATGCAAGTATTTTGACAGTTTCTTTTGAGTAATAAAAAATGGCAAACAGCATGATAGAATCTGTTTTCTTTTTTTCACAATTTTTATTGGTGTGTTATTTTTTATTGGTGCACTAAAGTTGTACATAATGATAGATTTCATTATTACATATTTACACATGCACACAATATAATAATATAATTTGGCCAACATCCCACCCAAGCACTGCCCCTTCTCTCCTCCCAACCCATGGTTCCTTTCTTCTGTTGGTAGGCATAGAACATAGTTTTTGTCCTCACCCTCACTCCCTCCCTTTCTTCCCTCTTGTACTTCCTTCCCTCTCCTCTTCTAGTACCGCTATTCTGTGTCTATGGAGTAGAGAAGTTCTCTATGGAATTCTCAGTGAATTCCATAATTTCATTCTAACAGCTGAGTAGAACTCCATTGTATGTATATATCACAATTTTTTAATCCACTTATCTAGTGATGGGCATCTGGGCTGATTCCCTAATTTAGCTAGTATGAATTGTTGTGCTATAAACATTAGTGTGAATGTGTCACTATAATATGCCAATTTTAGGTCCTTTCAGGACGATCTCCAGTAGTGGGATAGCAGGGTCATATGATGGTTCCATCCTGTTTTTTTGAGGAATCTCAATACTGCTTTCCAGAGTGGTTGAAATAGTCTGAGGTCCCACCAACAATGCAGACATGATCTTTTCTCACTACAACCTGGCCAGCATTTATTATTGTTCATGATCTTGATCTTTGCCATTCTAACTGGAGTGATATGATATCTTAATGTAGTTTTGATTTGCATTTCTCTTATTGCTACAGATGTTGAATATTTTTTCATGTATTTATTGGCCATTTGTGTTTCTTCTACTGAGAATTTTTTGTTTCGTTCTTTTGCCCATTTGTTGTTTGGGTTATTTATTTGTTTATTTTTGCTGTTAAGATTTTTGAGTTCTTCATATATTCCGGATATTAATCCTCTATAAGAAGAGTAGCTGGTTAGGATTTTCTTGCATTCTGTAGGTCCTCTTTTCACAGTCTTAATCATTTCCTTAGCTGCAAAGAGATTTTCTAGTTTAATAACATCCCACTATTGATTCTTGGTTTTATTGATTGTGCTTTGTGGGTTTTGTTAAGGAAGTTGTGCCAGCTCCTATATGATGGAGTGTTGGCCCTACGTATTTTTCTAGCTATTGTAAGGTTTATGGTATGATGCTTAACGCTGATCCAGTTTGATTTGAGATCTGTGCAGGGTAACAGATAAGAATCCATTTTTCTTTACTTTCTTTTCTTTTCTTTCTTTCTTTCTTTCTTTTTTTTTTTTTGCATAAAGCTATCCAGTTTTCCCAGCATCCTTTGTTGAAAAGGCTGTCCTTTCTCCAAGATATATTTTTGCCTCCTTTGTCAAATATCAGAAGGCTATAGGTTTGTGGATTTGTCTCAATGTATTCTATTCCATTGGTCTTCATATATATTTTGATACCAATACCATGCTTTTTTTGTTACACTAGCTCTGTAATATAATTTCAGATCAGGTATTATGATGCCTCCTACTTCACCTTTCTTGCATAGTATTGCTTTGGCTATTCTGAGTCTCTTATTCTTTCAAGTGACTTTAAGAACTGATTTTCTCCAATTCTGTGAAGAATGTCATTGGTATTTTGATGGGATTGCATTAAATCTATATATGCTTCTGTTAGTATGGCCATTTTGACAATATTAATTATGCCTGCTAGAACATGAAATTTATTTCTATCTTCTAAGGGCTTCTTCAATTTTCAATTTCTTTCTTCAGTATTCTATGGTTTCTGTTGTAAAGCTCTTGTACCTCTTTGGTTAGATTAATTCCTAAGGTTGTTTGTTTGTTTTTTAGGTTATTTTGAATGGAATAGTTTTACTGATTTCTTCCTCAGCTGATTCACTGTTGGAATGTAGAAAAGCAAATAATTTATGGTGTTGATCATGTATCCTGCAACTTTACTAAATATGTTTATATCTTCTAGAAGTCTTCAGGTGGAGTGCTTTGGATTTTCTAGAAATAGGATCATATCATCAGGGAACAGAGATAGTTTGACTTCTTTTCCAATTTATATCCCTTTGATTTCCTTTTTTGCCTAATTGCTCAGGCTAATGTTTTGAAGACTATATTGAAAAGGAGTGGTGAGAGTGGACAGCCTTGTCTTGTTCCTGAATTTAGTGGCAATGCCTTCAGTTTTTCTAGTATGATGTTTGGTATGGGTTTGTCATAAATGGCCTTTACACTGTTGGTAAGTTCCTTTGATCTCTAGCTTTTCCAGTGTTTTTAGCATGAATGAGTGAGTGTTGGATCTTATCAAAGTCCTCTTCTGCATCTATTGAGATGATCATGTGATTTTTGTCTTTAATTCTGCTTAAGTGATGAATCACACTTTTTGATTGACATATGTTGCAGCAAGCTTGCATCCCTGGAATGAAACCCAGTTCATCATCTTTTTGATGTGTTTCTGAATGCAGATTGTTCAAATTTTATTAAGAATTTTTAATTTAATAATTTTAATAATTTAATAATTAATAATAATTTAATAATTTAATTTTAATTTAATAATGCATCTTTTTTGGGTTTTGTTATCAAGATTATGGTTGCCTCATAAAATTATTTGGGAGTATTCCAGTCCTTTGAATTTTGTGGAATAACTTAAGGAAAAGTGGTGTTAGTTCTTCTGCAAAGGTCTGATAGAATTTGGCTGACAATCTGTACAGTCCTGGGCTTTTCTTTTTTGGAAGATTTTTAATTGCTGCTTCAGTTACCTTGTTTGTTGTTGGTCTGTTTAGGATTTCTATATCTTCCTGTTTCAGTTTTGGCAGGACATAGGGGTCTAGAAACTTGTCCATGTCCTCCAGATTTACCAGTTTATTTATAAATTTTCACAATAAGTTCTGATAATCCTCTGAATTTCAGCAAGGTCTACTATATCTCCCTTATCATCTCTGATTTTCTTGATTTGCTTCATCTCATTCTTTCTTCTGATTAATTTTACTAATAGTTTGTTGATTTTAATTATCTTTTCAAAGAACCAACTCTTTGTTTCATTGATGTTTTGCATTGTTTTTTTATTCTCAATTTATTTATTTCAGTTGTTATATTTATTATTTCCTGTCCTCTTCTGGTTTGGGGTATGTTTTGTTCTTCTCTTTCTAAGAACTTGAGGTACAGCATAAGTGTATTTATTTGGGATCTCTCTAATTTTTAACATAGGCACCCAGCTATAAATTTTACTCTTAGCAATACATTCATGCTGTCCCAACATTATTATATGTTGTATCTTTGTTCTCATTCATTTTTAAGAAATTCTTGATTTCTTTTCTCATTTCTTCTTTGATCCATTCTTCATTCAAGGAAGTATTATTCAACCTCCATGTGTCTATATGATTTTCGTTAATTTTCTTACTGTTGGTTTCTAGCTTCATTCCATTGTAATCTGATAGGATATAAGGGATTATGTCAACTTTTCTGTATTTGCTAAGATTACCTTTGTAACCTAGAATATGATAAATTTTGGAAAAAGTTCCATGCATAGCTGTGAAGAAGGTAAATTCAGCTGTTTGGGGATGGAATGTTTTATAGATGTTTATTAGGTCCAACTGATTTACAGTGTTGTTGGTGATATCTTTATTGACTTTTGTTTTGATGACATGTCTATTGGTTTAAAGGGTTGTGATGTTTTGGATGAAAAGTGTCCCTCAAAAGCTCATGAGACAATGCAGGAAGGGTGAGAGGTGAAATGATTCGGTTATGGAAGCCTTAACCCACTCAGTGAGTTAATACCCTGATAGGAGTGGGATAAACTGGGGAGTGCTGACTCACTTTTATTCCTGTAGTGGGGATGGAGGAGAGTTCTAAATTAGAAATTACTTTCATTGGGTTTTAATTGTGACTGAACTTTGGAACTCTGTCAGTGTACATTTGAGATCTGATGTACATCCCATGCTGCTGGGGACATGTTGGTTATCTGCTACATTTCAAGATCTTAGGGGACTCTGGTAAAATCCACTTTTAGGGCACAAGAGCTAAAATCCACAAATTTCATATTCACTGCTGTGAATATTAATTTGTGGGTATCAGTCCTGGGGTGTGTTTGCTCCATGTGGCCATTATTGGCATCTTCCAAATAGCTTTCATGGGGTACTTGCAACAATGGGAACCCTCGGTCCTTGGTATGCAGAGCCCATATTCTCCAGGAGCACTTTTTGTACCATTTTAAAATGTATTTGTACTTTACTAACCACTGTGTTTATATGCAAGCAATAAAATCCATATTTAGTAGAATAGTTTTCAGTCTACATGCAATTATTCTGAATATCACTTATAAAGTAATTGATTACATTCAATAATCAAATCATTGGATAAGTTTAGATACTCCTAAAGTTTACCCTTGTTAAATACAAGTCATTTAAACATTTGTCTATCCTCTATCAATCCATGTTTCCAACTTCCATCTCTACCTTCCACTAAACCAATATAAAAGTATCATCTGAGACCAGCACTATCTGTAAATTCTGTATTACATAAAGGTGATGTACATTGAATTATAGTATTTTCCTAATAAAATAAGAGGTATTTCTTTCTAGGGTCAGCATCATGAAAGGATGAGTAACACACCTGTAATTTGATGAGAAATCCAATCATAAAACATGTTGCTTCCTAATGTGTTTTCACATTTCATCTTGAATAATTTTCATAATCAGCATACCTATTAAAATACTTCACTCCTATTCACTTAATATTTTCTTTATTTTTTGAATATCAATCCACTTTACTTAAATTTTATTTTTTTTCAGGGATAATTTTTGTTGCACCTATATCAGTCACTTGTTCAATCACACTCTGGGGATCATAATAGGTGATTGCTGCATTCATTGAAAACTTATTTTTTGAGTCCTTGATCTCCTGTCTCTGATGGCCATTGCACATTACTTATAAATGTTTCCCTTACCTATAATTTTGTTTCCTACCGAACTATCCATGTATGGCCTGAGGGAGTTTGGTTGGTTTTTACTCAAACACTTCCCCCACCAACTCTGGATCCATTAATATCATCCTCCCTCTATTCATTCCATAGTTTCCCACAGTTCCCTTCATCATATGGTAGTTCTATTTTTAATTTTTTGAGGCATCTCATTATTATTTTCCATAATGGCTGTACTAATTTACATTCCCACCAAAACTGTATTTCCATTTTCTCTACAACATCATGAGCCCTTGCTAATTTTTAGTCATTTTGAAATAGCCATTCTTTCTGAGGTAAGATAATATCTCATTGTGTTTGATTTGTATCTTCCTGAATGTTTAGTGATGCTGAGTATTTTTTCCATGTGCTATATTACATTTATACATTTATATATTTTCTTTTGAGAGATGTTTATTTAGAACTGTTGTCCATTTTTTAAATCGTTTATTTGTCTGCTGTTGGGATTTTGTTATTGTTGTTGTTTTTGTTTTTCTTGAGTTTTGGAGTTCATTATATATTGTGGATGTCATTCACTGGTCATATATATCGTTTAAATATTTTATCACGTTCTGTATGTTATCGGTGCAATCTATTGTTTTGTTATGTAGAAGCGTTTTTAGTTGATGTAATCCCATGTTCTTTTTTTTATATATATTGTTTCTTGTGCTTTTGGAGTCCTGTCCAAACTACTTGTCCTTCCAATTTCAGAGTCATTCCGCTATGTTTTCTTCTGGTAGTTTATAGTTTTAAGACTTACATTTAAGTGTTTAATCCATTTTGAAATTATTTTTGCAACTGGTAAGTGGTAGGGGTCTAGATTTTTTTCTTTTGCAGGTGGATATCTTTTCCCCAATGCATGTTCTTAGCACCTTTGCCTTAAACAGGCTGACTGTAGATTTGTGGTTTAATTCTAGGTGCTCTAAGCTGTTCCGTTGGTTGATGTGCTTTTATATCATGCAGTGTTTACATGCTGTTTTGATGACTACACTTTTGTAGTATATTTGAAGTCAGGTAGCATAAAGCCTCTTGCTGCATTGCTTCTTCTTCTTTTAATTTTGGGTTCACTGTGGTTTCATATGTATTTTAGAATTTTACTTTTTCTTTTTCTAGAACTCAGAATGACATGGGTAGTTTTAGGTTTTGTGGACATTTTAACAATGTTATTTCTTCAAATCCATGAACATAAGATTTTTTTTCCACTTCTTAGTGTTCTTTTCTATTTCTTGCACAAATTATAATTTTCATTGAAAAGATCTTTCACCTCTCTGGGAAATTTACTTGTAAGTATTTTTATTTTTTACTTAATTATTTTGTTGCTATTATACTACTTGCCTATAGTTGCCACCAAGTAAAAGAACCATTTCAAATTATTAGTCTGTCAAATGGATTAACCCACTGATTTGCTTATAGGTCTCAATATAATCATTTTAACTCTGAACATTCCTGTATTGTCTAACACATGAGTTTTAAGGGGACACTTCATATCCAAACCATAGCATCTTCTCTACGTTTTGGAAGTTTTCTGGTATTATGTCTTTAAATAAGCTTTCTATCCCTTTGGAATTCTGAAGTTCTTCTTGAACCCCAATAACCTGAATATTTGCTCTTTTAGTATAGTCACAAAATTCCCATAAGCTTTCTTCATTTCTCTTTATTCTTCTCCCTGGTTGACAGTATATTTTCAAACTAATCTTTAAGTCACTAATTTTCCTGTTATTGATTTCTTCCATCATTTTTAAAATTTAATAAGCATATTTTGTATATTTTTAAACTCAAATCTGTTTGATTTTTTAAAATTTCTTACATCTGTCTTAAGTATTTCTGTTACAGCATTGAAATATTTCTTTGTGTTTTCTTCAAACTCTTGAATTTCCTCAAAGTAAAAATTTTAAATTCTTTGAGTGTTCTCCAAATCCAATTACTGTTTGATTAGTTTCCATCACTTTGATTTGAGTAATAGATGAGGCCAATGTCTCCTGAAAGCTCTTGGTACTTGTTGGTATGCAACACCATTCTGGCATTAAAGCATTTAGTTTATCTTCTTAATCTGATTTTGTTTATGTCTGTTTTTCTGGAAATTCTAAAGCATACTGCTTATTTTCTATGAGCTTATAGGCATTTTAACATATATTTGAAACATATATTTTAACATATGTTTAAAAATAGCTTATAGCTACTTTAACAATGGAGGGCATCCAGATTCACATTTGGTGGGATTCTGCAATTGATGTTTGATGTTGTTTCAGCACTAGAGGGCAATCCAAATTAAGATTTATCCCCAATGTAACTTTGATGTGTTGTTAAGTAAGAACTCAGAACAAAACAAAAAGTAGCCAGTCCTCACAAACCTCTCCATATGGCCAGGATATAACTTGTCAATGGTTACCAGCCAGAGGTCAGGTGTTATTGGATTTTTTCCCACTTCTGGGCAGATGAATCATCCTCAGATTCCTATGCTACACTTTTGACCATGGATGTTGTCAAGCTACGTCACACCCTGAGCAGCCCACAGTCCACCAAAACCAGTACAACACTGGGGTAGGGCAAAAGTCCACACTTCTATGGTATACCTATTTTTTAAAAGAGAAAATAAATTTTATTTAGTTTTTTATTGAGAGATTTATTATAGAACAACCATACAAGTTTTTAACAAAATACTATAAAATATGTATAGATTCTGTATATTAGAATTACCCCCAGGAGTGCCCCCCCAATTACCCACCCTTATCTCTCCCTTCCCCTTCCCACAATATCACTAAAAAAGGATTATGTTGTATAACATTACACCTAAACTGGATTTAACACATGATACTAGACCACCTCTCTCAATGGCCAGGGTCTAGTTCCAGCCTCCACAGATGAGTGGAGACATTTGACCCTTGGTTCTCTGGGTTAAGCTGATTTTACTCAGCATAATTTCTTCCATAGCCATCCATTTACCTTCAAAGGCTGCAATATCATTGTTTCTAATTGCTGTGTAAAATTCCATGGTATAAATGTACCACAGTTTTTGGATCCATTCATCCAGTGAGGGACATCTGCATTGTTTCCATAGTCTAGCAATAGTAAATTGAGCTGCTATGAACATAGATATTGCTGTGTCACTATAATGTGCTGATTCTAAATCCCCTAGAAAGATACCCAGGAGTGGAATAGCAGTATTGTATGGTGGGCTCATCCCTAGTTTTTTGAGGATTCTCCACAGTGCTTTTCCAGAGGGGCTGTACCAGTCTGCAGCTCCACCAACAATGTGTTAGCTTGCCTATCTCTCCACAGCCCCTCCAGCATCTATTATTGTTTATTTTGCCAATCTGACTGGCATAAGGTGATATCTTAATGTAGTTTTCATTTGCATTTCTCTGATTACTAGAGATTTAGAGCACTTTCTCATGTATTCATTGGCTTGATCAATTTCTTCTGTTGATAAGTTTCTATTTAGCTCTTTGGCCCATTTATTAATTGGGTTGTTAGTGTTTTGTAGTTGAGATTTTTGAGGATTTTATAGATTCTGGATATGAGACTCCTGTCAGAGGAACCATACCCCATGATTCTCTCCATTTCCGTAGAAAAACTCTTGACTCTTTTGATTGTTTCCTTGGCAATACAAAAGCTTTTTAGCTTATTGGCATCCCATTTACTGCCTTTTGACTTTACTTCCTTCACTTTAGGAGACATGTTGAGAAAGTCTTTGCCTACTCCCAAATGCTGAAGTGTTGGACCTAATTTGTCTTCCATCAGTTGCAAGGTAGCTGTTTTAATTCCTAGCTCCTTAATCCATTTTGATTTGATTCTCATGCAAGGAGAAAGATATGGGTCTGATTTCAACTTTCTGCAAGTGGCTGTCCACTTAGTCCAACACCATCTGTTGAAGAGGCTGTCTCCCCTCCATGTAATATTTTGTATGACTTTCACTGCTTTGACTCTTCATTGTGTATGTGGTTCTGGGGTTCGAACCCATGTACTTGTGCATGCCAGGCAAGCACCCTAACTGCTGAGCCTGGATTCATGATCTCAGACTGTTACTACTGAAACAGAACTATAGATATACAGAGACAAGATAATCTCTAAAGGAAAAAAAAAATCCCTGTTAAAATATAGAGCAATCAATTAATGAGACTGACAAAGGAGTCTAAGGGACAGAAAAGAACCAGCACTACACAGCACTAAACAGCCCATAAATTTCTTTGTAACTCTCCAGCTCCCTTTTATGTTCTGGAATGTAGCAAAACCAGGAAAAAATAACTCAATAGAAAGAGACCATTAACTTCCTGAGCCTAAGGGCTAACATTTGATTGGACCATGACCCTCTGACCTCATCACTGGCTCTCTGACAGCTAGAGACATTAGAATAACCTGACACCTACATACCAGAACACACCCCTTAATGGAAAACCATCTTGTTTGGCATTTCCTAGTACTGAGAGAATTTCAGCCTCATGTATCATACATATTCCAGCAATTATGAACCCTCACAAAAGTGTGGCCTAATGTTCTGGCAGAGCATGTCACTCTTAAGATTGCTAGCCCTGTGCTCTGATAGTGTGTGCCTTCCTTTTACAATAAATCTCTTATTTTGATATTGATACTAATGCATCCTTATACTTTTTCTATAAAGTCATCAAGAACTAGGAAGAACTAGAACATCTCCTCTGCCTTCAGAGGGACCTCCTTGGACTACCATGTGATGATACAACCAGCCACAAATGATGGTAACTGCACTAGAAATCTGATAGGTATAGGTCATGTGTATTATCCTGGCACGAGAGCTGTTTTAGAGGATCTGTCCATAGACAAGCCTTGGAATGTGCGCCTTAAGGATGTGCCCCATGTCAAGTTTCACCTGCTTAGTAATAAGTAAGTTCAGGGCAAAGTTTTTGTGCATTATCCTTCCCTACCACTAACAAATGGGTCTTGCACTGTGCTCTGTTGCCTGAGTGAAGACAGATTCTTGGCCCCTTAGGCTGATGCTAAGCTGGGTTGCACTTGTGTCTCAAAGCTACAAAGACCTGCATAGACTTAGCTGTACACCAAGTCCCATGCTGCAGCTGGTGGTGAGTCCATTCCACTGGGGACCAGACCTTTGCATTATGCCAGATGGTTTTGGAGTCCTGTCTGCCATCTGGCCTACTGATTACTATGCTGCCCGAGGTTGGGGGATGGGTGAGACAGACAGTTCATTGGCCAGCAAGCCTTCTAAGCTGGGTTGCCCCTGAGTCCCACAGTTGCTGAAATTTGCATAGTCCTCAGGAGGAGAGACAATGTGGCCCAGGATCACTCCAAGACAGGAAATAATGCAATCCTTATGAATCTGCACACAGGTCTCTGCTAACATTGAGTCCAGTTGGGAAGTTCTATCTATGAACTCTAGTCTGTGAAAGAGGTTTTCAGTTTCTACCTGTTTCTGGATATCACTATGATAGACCTGGCACTGACCTCTAAAGCAAAGCCTGCCTAATGTAATTTCAGTGGTTTAGTCCATGGGTAATGGTCTGGCGGTTGGGGTCATGAAATTTTGTTCAGAATCGCATTTCATTGTAGTGAGACTGGTACTGGGTTTCAAGTGTAAGGTTCAGATTTATTTCTATCTCCTTTCCCAAGGAGGGGATGCCTCTCTACTTTGTGCTGCTTGGAGTTGAGGGAGGGGTGACACAGGAACTGTGTTCTAATTTAAATCAATGATCAAATTTCTTAAACATTCCATCTCATTTTCCTCTAATTAAGAAGTATTAATAAATGAAAAGAACTAATAATAGATGAATAATAGCTGGGCTATTATCTCAAACATTTATAATTTGTGGTGAAAATTCTCAAAACCCTTTCTTCTGGCTTTTTGGAATGTACAGTGCATTATTGTTACATATATTTATGGCATTGTGGAGCAGAACCCAAGAAATTTTCCTATCTATCTATAAACTTAGAAGCTGTTGATTAGCCTTTATCCATTCCTCCTACCTGTCTTCCCCTCTCAGATTCTCAGACTCTAGTAACAACCATTCTACTCTCAAACTCTGTAAGATCAACTTTTCTTCTTTTCTTTCCTTTTTTTTTTTTTGAGATTGAACCCAGGTGCTTAACACTGAGCTACATCCCCAGCCCTTTTCATATTTTATTTTGCTAAGTTGCTTAGGGCCTTGCTAAGTTCCTGAGTTGACTTTGAACTTGTGATATTCCTGTCTTAGCCTCTGATCCTCTATGATTACAAGCTGCAGCACTATGCCAGCTCATAAGTCAACATTTTAGATTCCACATGAGTGATATCTTGCAGTATTTGTCTTACTGTGAGGCATCCTTTCTGTGGAGTATCAGTTGCTATTCAGAACTCGCATACCTATGTGGGAAGCAAAGCTACCCTTGGGCAGCTGGGCACTGATTGAGAAGGTTTATCAATGCTCTTTTCTCTACTTATGTCTATGTAGTGTTAGTAGGAGGACCTTCTGGCCTACATCTTGCTCCCATGCATTGAGCCTAACTAATTTTTCTGTCTCTTTTGGAGTATTTTTATTTTCTGCTATGGAAGTATGTACTTCTTACCCATCTCTATAGGCTTCTTACTGTATATGCACCATATAAGCTTTTATTGTGGCTTTATGTGTAATTACAGAAGGGTTTTCAGTTTGCAAGTATTGTTGCATATGTTTGGCTTACTTATTTTGTATTTTATTTGTTAATCGTGTGCCTTTGGAACAAAGGGGATTTCTTGAAGCCTAAACCTACAAAGCCATCTTGAAATGAAACATGAAAGTATATCTTAACATCATAGAATCCCCTACAAATTCTAATATTGCACTTTTAAAAATAAAACCTGTTTATTGAAGTTATGAGTAAAGTCTTCTACATGAATTTTAAATTTACTAAAAAGTATTAAGAAATAATTTTGATTAAAAATAATTTCTTAGTTTTTAGCAGATTCAAAGAACTATAACTCTGCATTGCAAATTCCATAAGAGTAATTCAAATAAGATTCAGTTTGCACCACTTTTATTTGCAGACAACTTTGCAAAGTGAAATACACCATCATTTCCATGAATTCTGACATTTTGCTCCAAGGGTGCCAAGAAAAAAATCATTTTATCTTGGTAGGAAATAGCTGGAAGACCTACATTGTAATTCCCAAAGAAAATTAATACCTCTGAATCATCAGTCCACTGTGCTTCTCATTCATCTCTGCTGTGCATTGATTCTTGCTCTTTCCAGATTTATCTGGATTTCTGACCTTTCTCAAACTACAAATCTTACTGTTTTCAGGAGTTGTGATTGATCACCTTTCCCCCTAATTTCACTTTTTCTCCCTGTAGGTAATCCCTCTTTTTGGAAGCTTCAGATCAGAAGTTGAACACACTCTGCAGATTCTAGAATCCCTTTCCATGATCTCTCCCTCATTCTTTCATTCCTCTCTTCCTTTATTTCCTGATCTCTTTATTATCTAGCAACTAGTAAAAGGACTGCTTTAATTATGTTAAACTCTAAACAGTGGAAGGATAGGGTCAGATCTGAATTTTTGAGTGCTTTATTACCACCACAGAGCTTGGTACCTGATACATAGTGAATTCCCACTAATATTTCTTTAATTATTATCTCTTAAAGCTATTTTCTAAATTCCAAATTCACATTCCATCTCCTCCATCATGATTCTCTTAAATGATGCCAGATGGCAAAGATTCTGCTGCTTCGTTATGCCTAACATATTCTAATGTAATTGCTGCTTTATATGCCTCCCCCCTATCAAATTTCTGCTGTCCCCACAGCTGTCACCATGTCTGGAAAATAGTAGTTGCTCAAGAAATGATTATTGGACTTCTCTGTTGAATTATTTGTTAATGTTTTGAAATCAATCACATCCAAAAATTGAAGGAGAAATGGTGAACATGACAAATGGTGAGTTTTATGACATAAATATTTAGATTACAATGTCCTTGAAGATAGGAACCACGACTTTTAAATTTTATTTTCATGGGGCCTAGCTCAATTAGCAAAAACATAAATTATCATGGAATTGAATTGAATATATTGGTAAGAGTCAAGAATTAATGTGAGCTATGGGTATAGGTAAAATTAGTCAGCTTTGGATTTTTCTAAATTTCAATTGGGAAATTAGAGCTTCTTAGTTCTCAAAATATAATCGATCTCTGTTATTACCCTTGTACTTGATGAAGATTTTTTCCGGATTATTGTAAATATTATTGTTGCTTACTTCTCTTGTTATTATCATTAAAAGCACATTTCTACTTCCATAAAACTTTCATTGACAATTTAGTAAATATTTTCTATCTCTTCCGTAAATTTTACTAGCCATTACTATTTGTGCAGTGAGCAGAAGGTCATGTGCTTTGTTATTGAGCAACTGAAGAGCCAAATGTTGGAGCCAAATTTCCTGGGTTGGAATCCCAGCTGCACTTCCTACTGACGGAGTCACTTTGGACAAGTTTCTTAACTTTTGTGTGATCTACTTTTCTGTTCTATAAAATGGAGATAATAAACAGTTCCAGCCTCACTGCTTGCTATTTTGGTATGAAAAGTCAATGGATTGGAATACGTAAATTGCTTTTAACCATGTCTGGCTTGCACTAGATGCCATACAGTGTTAACACGTTTTCTCTATTTATTGCACTTCCAAACTATTTTTTAGATTTTTCAGTTTCAGTTACCTTATCTTAAAGTTGGGATGAAAAAATCTACCTCAGAGAGTGATCATAAGGCTATGATAATCAGAGCAGTGATAATTCATGGAAGGTCATAGTGAAGAGCATAACTGCTGGAGCCAGGCTGCCTGAGTCCTCATTCCAGCTCTGCTGTTTATGGGCTGCACCACTTAGGGCAAGCTCCTTAAAATCACTTAACATCTTACACTCTAGTTTTTCCTCTATAAGTTGAACATAATATAGCAACCTTGTAGTAGGGTTATTCTGAGAATAAAATGAGCTGGTATACATAAAGTGGCTAAAAAAGTGACTACATTAGCTGCTTTTACCATTAAATGTTCACGTATTTCAATATATTAATTTTTTTAAGAGAGAGGGACAGTGAGAGAGAGAGAGGAGAGAGAGAAAGAGAGAATCAATTTTATTCTAGCTTTCCATGCGGCCCTCCTTGCTCTAAGACTTCCTTGTGTATGTGGTTCTGGGACTTGAACTTGGGTCCTTATGCACATCAGGCAAGCACCTTAACTGCTAAGCCACCACTTGAGCCCTCAATATATTTATTTTAATGCAAGTTTTGTTACTCTTTTGGATTACAAACTCTTGGTTCATTTGTTCTTCCTTTCTTTAGTAAAAATATTTATTTAGAATCAGTCTGTAACCCATATTCTCTGTGTAAACTTGTGTAAATTCTACTGAATTTCATTTTACCTATCGGTTAAATAATATTCCCGTGTCACCAAATCATTTATTTTTTATGTTCAACTGTAAGTATCATACAACTATTCTACTAAACTGAGGCTTAAATAAATTTGAGATGTATCTCATTACCCTGAAAGAAGATGATAAAATTTTGACAGCTGTTGGGCTTGGTTCAGCATCTCAAGGATTCCAGGGTCAACATCATATGATGTTTTAGCTTCATAACAATATGCAGTAAATAAAGGGAAGGAGTGGTGAAATTGTTGTTGAATAAGTCTGTTGACCATGTAAATAGACTGACCTCACAAAGTCTTTATGCTCAAATGAGTTAAAGTGTATAAATTTCTCTTTTAAATTTTTCAAAAAGACATGCAAAAAAAAACCCCAGAAATAATCATTGAATTTCCGTATCTCATTACTAGTGTGTTGAATGTGATTGCTCCTAAAAATAAAATAGGTAATTTAAAACAGTTGATAGTTAATTTTGTGCTTATAAGTTTAAACAATTTTATTTTCCTGAAAATACTATTGTAGTTTAAACTGATTTTTAAATTTACTTCAGTTACTTTTATTGGTATACTAGGTGATAAACTAGACACAAACATAAAGTTATACTTATAACTAAACATACTTTATTAAAACAATCATAGACTGACAAATTTAAATTTGCTATATATAATACACAACAGTTTATAATTTTCAAAATACATTTTTAAAAAATAAATTATTTTATGTTACCATTTGTTATTAATCATAAATATTTAACTTTAAGATCATATAGAAAAACATTTCTTCTCTTGAATGAGGTCCTTCACTGATTCATGGAATATTAATAAAACCTTGCCTTAAAATAGTAAATGTGATTCAGAAAACCCATCTTGTAGATGCAGAATAACATTTTTCAATTTAACAATATGATCAGGTGTGGTTACTGTCTAAAAAGCATCTACCAGAGGGGCTGGAGCTGTGGCTCAGCGGTTATGGCCCTTGCCTGGCATATGCGAGCACATAGGTTCAAACCCCTGTACCATGTTCACAACGAAGTGTTGGAGCAACGAAAGCCACACAAGAAACGAAATAAAATTGATTCTCACTGTTGGGAATTTTGATCCCAACTGAGTTTTGGCACAGGTTTGTACCCTACCATAATTATCTACAGAACTAATTACTGTTCTTGTAACTGAGTTGGAAGATCTGGAGTAGTGGCAGGGGGTTTAGTGAATTTGTCATAGTACCTTTTCATTTTTAAATTTTGACTCCAAAGAGAACCTGCTAGGAGCCATAGTGGAAGGACAAGAGACAACAGTCAGCTGTTGGTTCCTGTGGTTAGTCTTGCATTTCATCCTTGCTTCCATTTCTATCCTTCTTTGAAAGGTAAGTGCTTCACGGCATCTTATGGGGAATGAGGATTGCGTTAGTTTATCTTACCAGGGAATTTTACTAAAAAACACTTATTTATATGGTGTATACTATTTAGAATCAGAGACATATTGGATAATAAGCAAATAAGTATATAATTACTAATGTGGATGAGTGCTAAAAGAGAAATCAATGAAGCCTATGACAGAAAAAAACAATGGTACCAACAGAGTGGTAGGAAAAAGGCCTGGTAAGGAAGTTACATTTAAGATGAGATGTGTTGAGAGGGTATATCAGACTCCTTGGAACAAACATGTTCTAATCCAAATGGCTAAAAATAAGAATTGTTTTTTAAATTTTATTGAAGAGTTGAGATTTTGTACAATCATAAATACATGTATATAACAACATGATGTGGCCCTAGTCCTAATTGAGAATCACCCCACATCACCCACACCCCAGTCTCTTGACTCTTCTATGTTACACCCAAATAGATATAAATATCTATACACACACATACGATTTGCATTTTCCAGAATTAAATGATTGCATAAGTATTATTTGGCTTCTCAGGGGAGTAAACAATAAGCTACAATATTGAGTCCCTCCCTAGATCCCTGCCTCCCTCTTCTTCCCTCCTGCCTTACATATCTATGTTTCCCCTAGATTATGTGTTGTTTTGACTTTGGTGAGTGTAGTACATGAACTTGACCTTTCTCCCAAACCTGGGTTTTGCTCTAGCCTCCATAAATGAGAGTAAACATTTGACCTTTGGATCTCTGCATTTGGCTAACTTTGCTCAGCATTATTTCTTCCATTGCCGTCCATTCAAATGCAATTTTTAAGTAAAGGAACAATTTGAGAATAGGCACAGTGTAGGAAAACCACATTTAAAGAAAATCTCTAACTAAATAAATTTAGCAGAATTCTAGTAAACAAAGATTTGCAAGTTTTCCAGCCTCAGAGTCAGAAGAGGCTCATCTGTGGGAATGTAGGCAGAAAGAACCTTTATGCCAAAGAAAGAAAAAGAAATGTATTTGATTGACCTAAAGTTTAGTTGGTGGTTTCTAATTGGTAGCCTCTAGTTTTTGAGTATGAACTGGATATTTGTGCTGTTATAGTCTACACATATGTACTATTATAACATGTAATCAAAAATTTTTAGTCTCTGGTTTCATTTTACATTGACTTTGATATGTTTATATGGGCTCTAATAAGCTTACATTGGAACTTAAAACACTAAGGCTGAATCAGTCTAATGGCCTTCCTGTTAGGATCTTTTTTAACATCCATGAGGAATAGTGGAACACGCCAGAGCTAGTAATAGTGCAATAGTTAATGTGTATGTGTGTGTGTACGTGTGTGTGTGTGTGTGTTTGGGGTAGGCAGTTTGTCACCTTTTGAAGAGCCAAGAAAAAGTTAAGAAAATTATTGTGCCATCAGGCTGGAAAGGAGCTGTCTCATGAAGTATCCATGTGTTGCAGTGGGATGTAGCCCAACCCAGGGAAAGTCTCTTATAATGTCTTCATATGGTCATATATTGTTGTAAATTTAAAATACCGCTTTTAAAAAATATAATCAGTTTCTTTCCTAACTTCCCTTATTACATGTTATTTCATTTTGGATAACAATGGGTATTTGTTTGGATTCAGCCAAAGTGATTTTAATGTGAAATGTTTGAGTTTAGAGCACTATAGAATTTGTAATCACTTCTTTAGACATTCAATTATTTTTAGTCTTGCATGTATTATGATGATCAAAAAGGTTTCCACCACTCACTTGCTGACTTATTCTGGCTTAATGACATAAGACTTAAAGTCTAAAGTTTTGATCATTATGTAGGCATATCCTATAATATTAAGTGCTGGAAATATGGGAGCAGTGGAACAGAAAGTAGCAGAGTTCAAATATACATAACCAAAAGCTAGTTTGTGGAAAATCTTTCAACATTCAGACTTTTCAAAAGTACATCTCTTTGATGCCTTCTCAAAGTAAAAATTCCTTTGAGAAATATATTTTTAAAAGTGGAGGGTAATGTAAAAAAAAAACATGCACTTTTCCTTTCATGTTTAAAATTGTACAAAATTAAATTTGCCAGCATTACTATGTCTGTAGAGAACCAGAATGTAAGCAATAAAACAAGCACTTCTACGTAAATTTTAACACATATTTTATAAATCCCAACTACCAGTATATTTTTAACTGCACTTAAACACAGAAAACAATATCTTTCTGATATTTGGATGGAAAATAATAGGAAGAAATCAATGTCACAAGCAGAGCTAATTAAAAGATATGCATCCAAATAATATGGAAAGATGTGTCAGAGTTAACCAATATTACATTTTTTTCACCTAGATTTGGTAACATGAAATGTTGGTCTAATCTTAGTTGATTATTCATGCATATGGTTTCTTTTTTTAGCATTATAAATATTTGTTTTCATGTCAAATATTGTGTTCATAAATATGTCTTCTTTTTCTTAAGAGTTTCCTCAGAACTTGAACCTGTCTTTGAACAGGCTAAGGGCATCTCTGAATAAGTATCCTTCCCTCTGTAGAGAAGGATATCAGGGACACATAACAGGATTCCAATGACTTACCTCATTTGTCCTTAACTAACCCTTCTAAAGCTGGTGGCATGACCGGAACCATTTCTGGGAAGATTCAGCTTACTTTTTCATTAGAAAATGCCAACAATCTGACATGATCAATTACACTCATTAATTCTCAGGAAGTGAGACGACTATGTGCAAGAGAGAACTGATCACTGCTAATGACTGTCTTGAAAACAGAGCTCAGTGATATCCTGCAAGTAAATTAGATAACAGTTTATTCTAATATTCTCTTTGAGTAAAAACACCCATAAACATACACTCCGGAGGTGACAGTTGAAAGGATCATTTAATCTAATAAATCATATCTAATTCATAAGCACATTCATTGTATTTATTCAACTTTGAGAAGCCTCCTCAATTGTTAACAAATGTTAGTAATATTACATTATAATATCTATAATTATTGAATAAAATTATTTGATCAATTATATTTAAAACAATTATTTTATTTCCTATCTATGTTAATGCCAAATCTATCATTTTACTTCTAAGTTATGCCTTCAGGAAAATACATGTAAAAAAGTTTTTCAATGATGTTATATCTGTCCTTCAAACTCTAGACATATTGCAAGTGCTGTGTGTATAATTGTGAAGCTCACACAATAAGTAATTGTTGTTTATCATCAAAACCTTTGCAGATCTTTTGATAGGTTTCCTCATGGCTGAGTAATATTTCTTAAACTTGAAAATTATCGTCACACTCATATGCTCAAATCCTCCCTTGCCTTCTCAGTGGTTCTAGGAGAAACCCCAAGCCTATTTTCGGGCCCTGGCTCTTTTCTTAGTAAGTCGGCTATTTCCCACTAGGCTCCAGCCTAGTTCTGTAACAAGATCCTTCTTCTTTCTATGCAGAGGCTTTCATATATGTGTGAAGAACACTTCACCCTCACTTTTTCAAATGATCCCTTTTTGTTGTCAAAGTGACTTTTTGAAGAAATCATTTTCTGGGGCTGGAGCTGCGGCTCAGCTATTAAGGTGCTTGCCTCGCATGAGCAGAATGTGAGTTTGTATACCAGCACCATATACACAAGGAAGTGTCAGAGCAACGAAGGCCACATGAAAAACTAAATAAAATTGATTCTCTCCCTCTCTCTCAAAAAAAAAAAAATCATTTTCTGATCAATATAGCAGAAGGTAGTTATTTCTACCTTATGATTTCTCTAACAATGTGTATGGAAAAAATTAACTCTTTTCTTGTAAAGTAAAAGTTACTCTATTAGGGGATGAATCAAGTCCATCCCATTTACATCCCACCCCCTGCACACTGATAGGTGCACAGTAGGCACATAAATTGGATTAATATATTTTATTTTTAGTTAATTTCCCATTTCAATTGTGTAATTTAATTAAAGTGAGTTAAACTATATTTGACTGGAATTATTCCGTAACCATGGCAGAGAACATAGCTGAAATTTGTATTAATATGCTCTGCTTTAGTGACAAGTATAGAAAGAAGAGCCCACATAAGCAAAGATATATTACCCAGACATGTGGGGCACATTCAGAAAACAGAGTAGGCTTTCCAGGATGTTTAGAAAGTAAGTGGGAGACCCATGGCTGCAAGTCAGACTGGAAAGAGAGTTTGGGGCCACAGTAATAGGGGCTTTTAAAAGTGAACTTTGGATGTTTTTAGTTTTATGTTGTATCTATTGTTCCTGGTGAAGATTTTTAAAATGGCATCATTGTGACTCCTTTAAGACAAATGGTTTTTCTGACTGTGTGACCATGAGTGAAGAAAGAAGAAAAAGTCTCTTGAAAATGTGTTAGTGACAAGGCATGAATGGGAGAGGTGAGAAGAGCAGACAGGACAAGTTAGTTTGCAGAGGACAGTGAAGTGCCAAGAAGAGAGGAAGAGGCAACAGGAGGGAAACAGGAGGCTGGAGGTAAGAGGTGTAAAGGTGAGCAGGATCAGTTTCCCTAGAGAAAAGGGAGAAAAGATTTTGCCACCCAATGGATGTGGGAAATCTTGAGGGAGAAAGGTATACTCTACTGTCTCTCTCCTTCTTGCCAGGTCATGCCTCATTTTTCAGTAATAGGGCTTTTCATGTTCCATGTATCATCCATGAAAAGCACCCTGTGTAATTTTAGTTATGGTTCTTTACTTGTGAATTATTCCAAAGTTTTAGTTAGTTCAATTATCAGGAGGATTTCCATAAATATGACCTTTTAGTGACAGAAATCATGCTATTTTTTAAATCTTGCTTCAAGAC
This sequence comes from Aplodontia rufa, assembly GCA_004027875.1. NCBI lineage: Eukaryota > Metazoa > Chordata > Mammalia > Rodentia > Aplodontiidae > Aplodontia > Aplodontia rufa. Next base: position 26,862 of record PVKS010013552.1, on the reverse strand, counting down.
ACTTTAAAGAGAAGAATTTTAAATCTCAATTATTTCTATTTTAATTTCATTTTTGGCCTAGAACTTTTAAGTAAATAGTACACTAATTTTAGAAAAATAACACACTCACCTCTACTGTGAAAGTTCTAAATTTTGATCCTAATAATCAATGTTTTAATTTAAAACTAGTGAGAGACATTTGACTTCAAATTTGAATTGATTAAAATAGTTAAGTGTTTCTTTCCTCAGGAAACATTATTTTAAATGAAAGTAAGGTGATGTAACTTCATTTCTTTCCATTCTCTTAAAATCTTGCACTTGCTTCTTCTAAAGGGACTTCCTTAAGTCATATGAGTATAAAATTCTATTTGCTGCAGTAGATTCTATCCCACTGGTCAATAAGCAGTTTGGCATTTTTCTGAACGGCATTTTTATTTCATTGTCCTCTTGATTGAATGAAATCTGTACTGTACTATTGAATTTTCCCTTTGCATGATGTCTATTGCAATCGAGATCATGGATAGCTCTAGCTATATTTGGATATTAATATATTTTAATATTAAACTTCAGACACATTTAAGTAAAAAAAATGAAAATTAATATTTTATTTCTTTCTCTGTTCTCTCCTTATATTGAATTTAGTGAAACTATAACATATCACGGATTGTGAAACTCTAAATATCCCCACATAATGCACTTTATTTAGATAATTATATTCATAATAATGTAATTATTATGTAATTATGTTTTCAAAACATCCTCTGACCACTGTCACACAGAAAATGCAATTATAAATTCATGAGCGTTTTGCTATAGTAAAATCTTATCAGTCATTTTTAATGGAATAATCAGTTATTCAAACCATTAACTATATATCAATACTTATTAAGCATTTTCTTAACATGCTACTACCCATTTTCTTTTTGATGTGTGCTTTCTGATGAATTTGTAGAAATAAACTTGCAACATCACTGGCATGACTTTTTGACAGGATGTTATTATTCATTTATTAATTACAGATCAAGAACTATTAATGGAACCTTACTGTGCTCCTACATCTGAGCTAGTTATAGGACAGTTTAAGAGCTAGATATTTATGAGTAGTCTCTGTCTTTAAGACAAGATTCCTCATAATACATAAATGAACATTTATGTGTTAAAAATATGAACAAATTCTATTATGTAGAAATACTTATATATTTAAATAAATAAAAATATAAGAAAATCTGTAAAGACCAAAAACAGTGGTATAGAACCATTTATAATAGATATTGGTCTGGGTTAAAAATTTCAGTTCTAAATTTAATCTTCCTGCAGAGGCAAATTAATAGCACTACAGTCATTCTTTGATATAGACTGTTTTGCAAAGAAAATCCATTTGTCCTGCCCTGCTTTGTCCTTTGCTTCTAAAAGTTCTTGCATCACAAATAAATTGATGAGTTGGAACAAAGAAATTGAGGCCCTGTTGGAATTTACTGTGTCTGGAAGTTCATATGTTAAAGGCTTGCTCCCTGGGATGGTGCTCCTAAGAGGTGCAACAGACCTTTAGGAGGGGAGGTGTTGTGGAAGGTTCATAGGTCTCTGGGGGTCCTCAAAAGGGCTTGCAGAACTTGGTCTTTTACTCTTCTTCTTTCCTTCATGGCTCATAAATTTGGTGGTTTGCTCTATCATGTGTTGCCACCATGATATGCTGCTTCACCAGACTCAAAGCTGGGTCACTTCATGGCCTATAACTTCCAAAGCAGTAAGAAAAATATACCTTTCTTCTTTATATATTAATTGTCTCAAGTATGCCATTAAGGTGATAAAAAGCTGACGAACATATAACTAATGACTCGCATTCCAAGAGCTGAGATGAACTCTCCTCATGCGATCTGCTCCATCATGGAAGCTGGATTCTTGAAAGAAGCCCAGAGGGACTGGCCAGTGTGATATGAGAACTCCCTCTTGTTTATTGTTGGAAACCTACATACAAGGACCTTTCTTGTGCCCACATAGTAAAAATTTTCACCTATAAGTCCATGTTTTTCTTCTGAATGTTTTTAACATATTCCTTTGTTCCTTATTAGTTAATATTTAGGAAATTTTAACTTTTCATTTGCTTTTATAAGAAGTATGCCCAAACTGAACATCCTTGTATTTATATCTTGACATGCTCATTTATTTTATTTTAATATTAAGATTTATTTTCCGTGGGAGCATTTCTGGCCTAGCCAATGAGAATATGAGTTTAAAAGTTAATAATTCTCTAGTGGCCTGTCCAAGAAGGACTTGGGTCACCATGGAATGGGGGTAAACTTTGAGGATCTCCAAATTACAGAGCAACAGGAGATCTCTCCTCAGGACTTAGCAGCCAAACTGGGAAGCAGATGGACACAGGCAATAATTTAGTATTCCACTGTGATTTAAATCAGAGAGGATTATGAGATTAATTGTCTGGATTGAGAAATTATAGAATTTACTTCCAAACTAAAAATAATTATGAACTGACAAGTTGCTTTTTTGATGGATTAAAACAGGTTAAATTCAGTGAAGAGGTAAAAGAGAGATTGAATTTGTGCACATTCAACCCTTGTGGAATTAGTTACCGAATATGTATAAATATTTTGCAACTGCAATTTACATTTTAACCTCTTAATTATGACAGGCATTTATGTGTGTATGTGTGTGTGTGTGTGTACGTGCATGTGTGTTACGTATCTCCCTATCTATATAGGATGAATCTCTTTTCTCCTAAAATGTTGTTGGTCTTTTTGTAAGAGTTTTTAATTGAAATATTTTGATCTTTTTTTATTTTTATGCAAATGATTTTCCAAGACTGTTGGTTCTTCTTTAACTTTTTAAAAAAATTTCAATAAAGAAATTTTAAATAGTCATGTAGTCAAATTTATCAACTGTGATTTATGTGGTCTGTATCTTTCTAGAAAGTCTCTCCATTCTGTTTTGACATATTTAGATAATTCATTCTATTATCTTTACAGTTTCAAACATGTTTAATCCACTGAGACTTCTTTACCTGTGCCTAGATAATAAGACACGTATACAGCTACATCTGTATTTTAAAGAGTGTAGATAACTATTCCAAAAGTATTTATTGAATAAAGCTTTGTTATCAGAGATTCTAAATGCCATATTCACTGTTAACCAAATTCTTTTCTATTGATCTGACAGAATATAAGTAGGATTATTTAATAAGTAGCTTTATTATTTACTTAGAATTGTCATTGCAAATCATCAGTACTTTACTTTCTGAATATTATCCTTCTTTCCTATTTATTTTTTATGTTATTTAGAATAATTAGAATAAAATTTGTCAACTTTCCTCAAAACCATTTTTTCCCCATTGGGATCACATAAATTGAAGGAGACACAAAATTTTTGTAACTGCCTTATTTTATTCAAGAAGGATAGATATATTTACATATTTACATTTACTCAAGTATTCTTTTATGTTTCCCTGTAAGATTTAGACATTTTCTTCATCTAAATCCTATACATTTCTTCAATTTCTTCTTATGTGCTTTATTTTTGGTTGTTATTTTTGTTAATGTAAACATAGTTTTAGCCTTAGATTTTCTCATTACTATTTGCAGAAATAAAAAATGACTTCCTATTATTCTTTCACTACACTGTTCCTTAATTTCACTACATAGCACTCTCGGGCCATTTTAAATAATAACATAAAACACTCATCACTGGCCTGTCTTTGACTTCAGTGAATGCAATGCCTTTGCTCATAATGGGTTTAGTGTTGCATTGAGTGCCCAAGCGTCAGCCAGTCAGTAACTGGGAGCTCCAGCATTGTTCAACACGTCCGGCACAGATCCCTGTACTAACCTTTAATTACTTTGCACTTGCTCATGGCCTGGCATATTTATTTTTGGATCTCCTGAGCCTCTTCATTTGCCTCTATTCCTTATTGTGGGAGTTCTACCCTGATGCTACAACCTGCCTCCTTTCTTCATCATGCTATGTTAAGTGATTATTTGCCATATATTGCTTCTGTTAGCTATGATTGCTGGAATAAAGCACCATATATTTAGAAGAATCTTTGTTATATAAATAATAGCTTTGAAATGGAAATGCAGGTAATACAAACCCAGGAGTTTTAATGACGTATAAAATCATATAAATATAAATAGCATTGAGGTATTAAATATTTTCATTTTAAAATATACTTTGTTTGACTCCAGAACTTATTTGACCCACCCATTCTAAACTAAAAAATAAATCTATTAAGTAACCATAAAAGTATTTTGCTATTAGAAGAAAAACATACTATGACATAAATCATATTTTATTGGACTAATGTTTAAAATAAGTGAATAGAACAAATAGGCAATAAAACTGTTGTCCTGTTATTTGACATTTTAAAAATCTTTGATAAAAAATAATTTAGTAGAAAAATTGTGCTTTTAAAAATATTTTTTCAGATGAAATTTTTATTATTGCATTAATATCACAGAAATTAAAAGTTTGAAGGATGGAAAATATCTTTCTATTTTAGATTCTTGTGTTTATTTTTATATAATTAAAAAGTAATAAAAAGGCTATAAATTCTGTATGGAATAACAGAAAACCCAGAATAGCCAAAACAATACTCAGCAAGAAAGAGGAAGCAGGAGGCATCACCATTTCTGACCTGAAATTATACCACAGGGCTATGGTAACATAAACAGCGTGGGATTGGTATCAAAACAGAATTGAAGAACAATGGAACAGAATAGAAGATTCTGAGACAAACCTTTAACAATCTGATATTTGATAAAGGGGGCAAAAGCATACAGTGGAAGAAGGATAGCCTCTTTCACAAATGGTGTTGGACAAACTGGACAGCCATATGAGGACAACAGAAATTGGATCCTTACCAATCTCCCTGCACAAAAATCAAATCAAAATGTTCCAAAGATCTGGATATTAAACTGGAGACTTTACAATTGCTTGAAGAAAAAGTAGGATCAACACTTCATGACATTGGGGTTGGCTTCGCCTTCCTTTAACAAGACACCCATGGTGCAAGCACTAAAGTCAAAAATAAATCAATGGGATGCAATTAAACTAAAAAGCTTTTGCACAGCTAAAGATTTAGTCAAGAGTATCAAGAGAGAACCTACAGAATAGAAGAAAATCTTTGCCTGCTACATCTTGGACAGAGGGCTAATATCCAGAATACACAAAGAACTCAAAAAAATTAAACACCCAAACCACAAATAATCCAATCAATAAAAGGCCTATGGAACTAAATAGAAACTTCTCAATGGAGGAAATCCAAAAAGCCCTTAAATATATGAGAAAATGCTCTATATCACTAGCAATCAGAGAAATGCAAATCAAAACTTCTCTGAGATTCCACCTCACTCTGGTCAGAGTAGCCAAAAGAAGAATACAAATGACAACAGATGCTGGAGGGGCTGTGGGAAAAGAGGAACACCGTCACATTGCTGGTGGAACTGCAAACTGGTACAGTCACTCTGGAAAGCAGTGTGGAGACTCCTCAAAAAATTGGAGCTGGAACTGCGTTATGACCCTGCTACCCCTCTCCTGGGTATTTTCCCAAAAGAGCTAAATTGGTATATTATAGAGATACTGCTTCATCAATGTTT
>PVKS010013552.1:0-20000 GCA_004027875.1 Aplodontia rufa | reverse complement strand
ATTATTTAGGAAGCTGATTTTTAATCATAAGTAGACATAGTATATAAAATGCAGGAAAAATTAAACTTGTTTACATTGCAAAAAATGTTAACTCTATTTATGTATTTGGAATTATTTATAATTTGTAAATATGTATGGACCTGTAAACATTTTCAAAACTGAAGGAGATTTTTCCAAAACCAGGGATTGATGGTGGCAGTTTTCTCAAATCTCCCACATAACATTTTGGTCCAGAAGCTCATTTAGAGTCATGGCTAGAATTAGAGCAATTTCAAGGGCATCAAATGAATGACTGAGGGAGGAGTCAGAAACAGCAGAGGGACATGTCAAAGGGCCAAAGGTGGAGACAAAGCCATTTAAAATTTTGAGACTCCACTATCATAAATTCATTAAAATTTAAGGATGGAATGATGTATAGGGAAACAAGTATACAGGATAAAGTCCTCACCAAAAGCATAAGTGTTTTAACCTCAATTTAAGTACTCAATACTACGCTAAATGAATTACTTAGCTCATAAAAGTTAACAAGATATTTAATCTGCAAATTTGCTGACTTGCATCAAAAGTTTTATATCTGATTTTCTTTACTCAGATCAAAGATGAGAAATGGAGAGCTACTAAGAATAATAGCTTAGAAACAGTGCACATGGAAAAACTGTTTATTCATTATAATTGTAAGATGAAAGGAATTTAAAATCCTCACCATAAGCACCAAGAGGCCAAATTTTTGGTGTGATATTTGATCACAATACTATTTTCAGTTGTCCTCTGGGCATTATCCAAGGATTCTGTGTCAAAGCACCACACTATCAATGCAGAAATAGCAAATGCTACTGAGGAGAACCATTTAAGGTAACTGCTCTAAAAGCAAGACCAAATCATGCATCAATGGAAGCTAACATAACTAGATAAACTTAAATTTAAATGAAAATCAGCTTGTGTTTTTATTCTCATTATGCAGTGGTGAAGGTAGAAAGAAAGGAGTGGAAGGAAGGAAGAAGAAACATGACCTGACAGAATGCTGAAATAGAAGAATAATAGTGATGAATGAAAAGGTTAAACTGTGAGTAACACAGACTCCAAGAATTGCATAACTAAGGTAATATCCAAGTGAATGCCATTACTTTTTCCATCACTTTTGCCATGTGAATCATAAATCTCATAGTAGGCTGGCCCAGCACACTTACCAAGAAATATCCAAAGGCAGAGAGCAAGGTACACAACACTACTTTATCCAAAAAGACAGACATTATTACAATTGATATAAACAAATTCAGATAGGATTCTCTAATTTTTCTTCTAAAAAGCAAAATATTACTTATTTTTCATTCTTAAGAAATAATTGTACAACATATTATCGAATGCTACATCTGATAGAAAATATTTTCAATGGCTTGGCACAGAACTTTAAAGGAATTTCATTCAGGTTTCTAAAGAACAATATTTAATTGGTAATACAAAATAAAGAACATGGGTTTTTGGGTTATTATCAAAATTAAAATAGATGACTAATTGATTAAACTCTGTACCATAGCGAAGGGGAAAAAAGAGATATTAACAACTATTTTATGATTATTACCAAGAGAAAAATAGTATTTTCCAAGTTGCATAGTAAGAACTGATATATTATGCTTATCTATAATTTTGGGTAAAGAAAAATACTTAAATTAGTGATTAAAAATGCCCTACTCTCCTTATTAAAATAATGTTTATATTGCATTAAAATGAAAAGACAGTGAATAGAATCTGAAATTTTTTACATCAATATAAATTTTTATTTGAAAAAAATAATTCAGAACAACTGGTTCTGAATATTTTAAAGGTTAGGAGAAAAATGAAAATGAATAAAAATGTACTTTATTTTTATTTTGTTTGGGTAAACCAAAAGTAGAATGACTTCTAGATAGTAGATATTATCTATTAGATACTATCTAACATTTATGATATCTATTTAGAACAAGAGAACACACAGAGCACATATTTATTGTTTAAAGAAAGGATAAACTACATGTTATATCTCAAGAAGGGTGTGTGTGTGTGTGTGTGTGTATGTGCATGTGTCTTTTTTACATATCTTTTATTCATTTTTATATATTCAAACAATTACCTATTTATATCTGAAAGGCAATTTTTTTTCAGTTTTTTCTTTTTATTGGTTCCTTTTAGTTATAAATAGCATTAGTATTCATTTTGACATAATTATAAAAATATGGAATATAATTTGCTCTAATTCAGTCCTCAGTACTTCTCTTTTCTCTCCCCTCCTATTTCTCCCTGTTCCCTTTCTTCTATATTCCACTGATCTTTCTGCTATTTACTTAAAGTTTTATTTTCCTTTTTGGTTAGTGTTTTGTGTATATACACGATGGGGAGAGTCACTGTGACCCATATATGTACATAAGAAAATTAAGTCACATTCATTTCACTGTTCTAAATATACTTTAGATATAGAGTATACTAAAACTGAAAACAAATCCTTTTTCTACTACATTCTGGTTGCTGATGTTGAAAGATGTTTATATTAAATAGTTTTACATTCTCACTATAAAATGAGTTGAAAATAGGTAAACATATATACTATTTCACTATTTAGGAAAAGGGAATTACCTATATTGCCTCTCAATTCATTTGGTCTACTATAAGAAGGTACCATAAATTGAGTGAAATAAAAAATCAGTGAATGGGATGCCATAAAGCTAAAAACCTTTTGTACTGCCAAGGAAACAATCAAAAGAGTCAAGAGGTTTTCTACGGAAATGGAGAGAATCATGGGCTATGATTCCTCTGACAAGGGTCTCATCCAGAATCTACAAAAATCCTCAAAAATCTCAACTACAAAAACACTAATAGCCCAATTAATAAATGGGCCAAAGAGCTAAATAGAAACTTCTCAACAGAGGACATTGTTCAAGCTAATGAATACATGAGAAAGTGCTCTAAATCACTAGTAATCAGAGAAATGCAAATGAAAACCACATTATCACCTTACGCCAGTCAGAATGGCAAAAATAAAGAAAATAAACAATAATAGATGCTGGAGGGGCTGTGGAGAGATAGGCACACTAACACACTGTTGGTGGAGCTGCAGACTGGTACAGCCCCTCTGGAAAAGCACTGTGGAGAATCCTCAAAAAAACTAGGGATGAGCCCACCATACAATACTGCTATTCCACTCCTGGGTATCTTTCCAGGGGATTTAGAATCATCACATTATAGTGACACAGCAATATCTATGTTCATAGCAGCTCAATTTTTGCTAGACTACGGAAACAACGCAGATATCCCTCACTGGAAGAATGGATCCAAAAACTGTGGTACATTTATACCATGAAATTTTACACAGCAATTAGAAACAATGATATTGCAGCCTTTGAAGGTAAATGGATGGCTATGGAAGAAGTTATGCTGAGTAAAATCAGCTTAACCCAGAGATCTAAGGGTCGATTTTCTCTGCTCATCTGTGGAGGTTGGGACTAGACCCTGGCCAGTGAGAAAGTTGGTCTATTATCATGTGTTAAATCCAGTAAAGGTGTAATGTTATACAACATAATCCTTTTTTAGTGATATTGTGGGAAGGGGAAGGGAGAGATAATGGTGGGTAATTGGGGGGTCACTCCTGGGGGTAATTCTAATATCCAGAATCTATACACATTTTATATTATTTTGTTAAAATCTTGTATGGTTGTTCAAAAATAAAATAAAAAAATTTAAAAAAATTGAGTGGCTTGTGAATAACAGATGTGTACTTCTCATAAGGTTAGAGACTAGGAAGTCCAACATGATGGCACTGTAAATTTTTTGACTGGCAAGGGTTTTTATAAAGCCATTAATTTCATTCATGGGGCTCAGATTTTATGACTCAAACATCTCCCAGTGGCTTCACCTCCTAATACCATCACACTGGTGATTACATGTCCATGTGTTCAGACCATAGTATATGTCATCTTCATGTTGTGCTTTGTTGTAATGGCAGGCTGAATAATGGTTACCCAAATGTATCCATATTCTCAAATCTGTAAATATTACTTTATGTGGAACAGGAGTCCTGCAGATGAGGTTAAGGATATTTTTATGGCATAATGTGATCATGAATCATCCAGACAAACAATGTAGTTCTGAGAGTTCTCAGTGAAAGGAGGCAGAAGGATCAGAGTGTGATGTAGAAACATGACATGGGCAGCAAGAAGTTGAAATAATTCAAGGATAGGACCATCAGTCAAAGGGTACAAATGACCTCTAGAAATTAAAAAAAAAAATGAATTCTCAACTGAAACTTCCAGAATGAACACAACCCTCTTAACCCCTTGATTTTAGATTTCTGTCTTCAGAACTGTGAGAAACATCTACTGAAGATGGCATTATACTGCATACATTATTACACTGTCCAGAACTTTCAGTGATGTCGAGTAAGAATGGTGATTTATAGGTATCTTATTTTGTAAAAAAAAATTAAAATTGTTTACAGCACCAGTTAATGCCACAAATTGCTTCCTCTTGTTCCTAAATCCTTGCTTTGGTTCCTCAAACAGTTATCTTAGGAATTACCCAGTCATGCTTACCTATCAAATCAATAATCAGAGTTTTCTTAATGAGGGCTGACTTGCCATAATAAAACTGGATTTTCTGCTGTTACGATTGCTGAGGGCAGGGCCCATTTACCTGTGTTATATCTTTAGGTTTTGAAGCAAGTCACACCTAATAGTGTTAATGTTCACCAGCAATTCCTTTTTAGGTTCTTTTCTCCTGAACTTGAAAAATGAAATCTACAGACATGAAGTGAGTGTGAAAGAGAAGATTTATTCAAATGAGAAGGAAGGAAATAGAGCTTTCACTGAGTAATAAGGATCCTGACAAAAGGTTGCCCATGAGTCTAGAGGTGTTGCATAACTGTTGTGATAAATAGGTATCTGTAAAGTGACATTCACTAGTTGGGCCCAAAACATTCTAATTGGTTGTACCCTTTCAGTCATTGAGTTTGAAATTATTTGCATCTTCTACTCAAGTCTGTCCTCCCTCCCTTTTTCCCACTTCTATGAGTCAAAGTCCCTTAGTGGTTAGAATGTTTGGGATATTTCTATAGAGCAATCTGTTTGGGGCCCATTGACCTAACTGCCTGCCTATGTCATACTATCTGACTATTCTACCTATTCAATAACACTTGATCTGGTTCTTCCAAAAATAAAGCTATATAATGATTGTAGACATTATTTTCAACATTAATAAGAATTATAATAAAAATTTATATGCAGGAAATTCTGACTCTTGGTTTAGGAATATCACCTTCAATCCTTCCTTACAAATATTGCTGTGAGATAGATGATTGAATTATCAATGAATTTTTTCAACACCGTTTCGTACTTGCATAAAATTTTTAACTTGTATACATTGATATGTTGTATAATATAAACATTTTGCAATTAGTTTAATTATTGATGTATAAACAGTCCAAATATTTTGAAATTATAATTTGGATTTATCTCCAAATGAATAATTATGCCAACATAAATATTTGTGATTGACATTTTAAAGAATGGGTTTGATAGGCTTTTTTAGTGTGCTTGAACATTAAAACTTATTTCTAGGTTCTTTATATTATGTTTAAATTAATATTATAGGAAAAATTTCTAGATTGAGAATGAGTTCTTTGTAGGCTTTTCAGATGCTAAAATATGAGAAATAGTCTCCATGAAAATTAAAACATTAAGTTTATGTTTTAATTAGGCTTTGCCATGATATTACTAATACTATCTTATATTTACTTACCTTCTTGGTTTATGATTGACCCAAAAAGTATATTTATAAATATTTTGTGAAAGTAGAACCTCCACCGAATTTTCTTTGTATTTCTAAACCTTTGATTTCTACATTTTTCTGTTTTTGTTAAGTACGTGAAATCCTATCTATGACTTTCATAACTTGTGTTGTTCTGCTGGTAGATGTGCCTTAAGCTCCTTAGGCTTTCTTAATTTTTCCTTCATTCTTTCTTTAATATTTACTGTTTTTCTTATTCAATAATTTTAAATGTCCTGGCTTCAAGTATCAGAACATTTTTCTATTTTATCAAGTCTGCCATTGACCCCTCTTGCGGATTTTTCAGTTCGGTAATTTAACACATCACCTTCAACATTTCTGGATTTTATTTGTATTTCTTGAGCTCCTAAATTTCTATTTTTTATGTATTCTGTGTTTTAATGATATCCTCATTTTATTCATTCTTCATTCCTGCTTCCTTTTACTTGTGCACCTATTTTCTTTTGTAGTACATTCTAGCATCTTTAAAATGGATCTTTTATTTAATTATTAGGTAATATACATCCAGTTTCTGAAGATTTTTTTTCCAGTCATGCTTCCTCATTTGTCTATCATTTGTCTTACTTTGCATTACATCCTGTGCTAATAAAAAAATAACCAACTTTCCCAGTCTTATCAGACTGGCTTTGTGTGTGGCATAACATTCATTACTCAACCAAGCTAGATGTTTCAGGGCCCTCTCAGTCCTTTTATGAAAAAATGCATTTTCTCTGGGATTGTAAGAGAAATCTCTAAATTACAAAAGATTTACTGATTTCTTTTCCAAGGGTTTCTAGTTTCCTGCTCCATCTGATGCCTCCGTGCAGTACTGAAGGTTCTCTTTCATTGCCACACGTCATTAAACTTTTTGTCCTCTGCATCCCATAAGTTTTCAAGGTATGCTGGCTCATTAATGCTTGAAGTTAGATAAGTCAGATAGCAGACATTGGGCAGCAGTTTTCCCTAAACTGGAACACTGAAAATGTATTCTGGTCTCTTTCTCTCCCAAAGGGGAAGCTAAAAATTTCACTTCACCTAATTGCAAACACTATTGGGTTGGAGGAGAAGCTGAAATGACTTTCTTTACTCTTTGCAGTGAAGCTATTCTTATTTTGTCTCTATGAGAGAACATTGTCTGGGGTTTCCTAGTCATCCATCCTACTAATGTCACTATATTAATACTAATTTTTAATTCAACTTATCAGTGTTGTATTAGTAGAAACATATCCTAGGATCTACCATAGTTTGGACATGGTTTGTCTCCCAAGGGTTCAGTGTTGGAAGCCTGGTGCTCACTGTGACAATGTTGGTGATGAGCCAGGAGTAAAGTTTTAAAGTTTAAGTTGATGAAACAAAAGAATTGTCTAAGGTCCATGGCAGGAAGGCCTACCGAACTATGTCCATTTTTAAGACAAAGCATTAAACTGGTATAAGCAGATTTGACAATAGTCCCTTGCAGACATTGTTAGTTGAATGCAAAATTACACAGATGCAGCAATAAGCAATAACAATGCAACATAGCATATGAATATGTTAACTTCTAGCCCCCAAAACATATATATGCTGTCTACTCCTTGACTTCCTTTTTCTCTGCTATGGAGAAGCCACCTTTCTGCTGTTCACTTCTTGGTTTCCTTGCTACTATTCTTATGGGATAACCACTTTGCTATGTGAAATAATACAATAAATAATTCTTAAAAACCCTTGACTAGACGTGTTTGATTTCTATTCCACATGAGCTAAAAGATTCACTGAATCAGGGAGGGTAGGTAGTACCTTTAAGATGTGAAGCATAGTAGGAAATTACTGAGGTAGTGCTCTCAGAAGGAATTCAATAATTCTCATAGAACCACAGTTTTTATGAGAGTGAGTTGTTACAAAAATAGCAAGACTGGCCCCTCTGGTTTCTCTGGCTTCTTTCTTCATGAAATATCTCCCTCTTAACTATTTTCCTGCCTTGATACCATCCACCATGAAGTCCTTACCACAGTCAGGCTGGTGCCATGCCTTTGAACTTCCATTATTGTAAGCTAAATAAACTTTTCTTTATAGACTACTTAGTCTCAGATATTTCATTATAATAATGACAGATGAACTAATTCAAATTCTTACCACACTTTTGCTATAAGATCCAATATTTTGTGTTTCCGATTGTCTATGTTGCAATTAATGTGTGTGGGGTGTGTGTGCACGTGTGTAAATTTGGACAGGTTGAAGTGCAGAGTCATAGCCTATCAACCTATACATCAATAACTGAAAATACATATTCTTACTTTAAACATTTTATTAGGAAAATCCTCCATCTCTTTCCTATTCACAATCACTTTTAAAATAATTTTAAAATAACTTGTTCTGCTCATAGTTCAGAATTGGCAGTCAATGGACAAGTGATTCATTGGTAGCTACTCTATTTTCTTCCTAACAATTAGATTCTTTTAAATTTTTATTTAAGAAATAGAAACTATAGAAGGTCAGATAGAACTAGGACATTCAGTACAGCTCCAAGATTGCAGTCTTGGAACTGCAAGTATTTTAAACAGTTTGACCATTTATTTGCTGAAGAATAAGCACAGATTTTTAATAAAAGACAGAATACTATAGTAAACATACAAGAAAAGAAGTATTTATTAGTCTGTTCTTCCTGTATGTAAACAACCAGACAGTAACTATCACTTTCTTGCACACAGGTTTGCACATGGCCTGCGGTTACCTGATACATTTTATGCAGGGTGAGGCTAGTTTTGATTCCAGGCTTCTGATATAGTGAAGGCCATATGTCTCCACATATCTTTCTTCAGTGGCCCAGATTCATGGGGCACTGGCTACATGAGATGGCTTCTCTCACAGCAAATTTAAGCAGCCCAAGAGGACAATCCAAAAATGCAAATTATCCAAACCACAGAAATCATATCTGTTTTGTTAATATTGAATTAGCTAAAGCAAGATATAAGGCCAACCTTAACATCATTGATTTGAAAAAAATCTACTAAGTCCACACTAATAGTAGAGGTGTGTTGCAAAAATAATCTAATATCAAAAGGGCAAAGCGTAGTGAACAAAAATTCAATATTTTATTAAGAAAAAAATTAATTCAAAGAGAGAACAAATGCATCTCATGAATTTCTGCTTCATGTAACAGCTGCATATCCTCTTGCAAACAGATATGCCAGATTCCCTTGCAGTCTTCCAGTACCCTGTGTAAAATTAAGTAGGTATCTAGCCTTTGAAATGAAAGTATTTCTAAACAAGAGAGTTATTTAATCATAGCTAATTCTGAGTAGAATGTACATTATGTTAAAGTTTTTCCTAAATTGTACTAAAATATAAAGTATAAAACATACCATGAGTTGACCACACAGTCTTCTATATTGTCTTAAATATTATTTTCAATACGTTTTAACAGCTACTGACATTTTTCAGTTATTGTGAGGCATTTTGTTCAATAAGCTTCCTTAAAGAAGAACCATCTGTTGCCAACTCACCTTCTCTCATACTCTCTCTCATACATGGAAAGATTAGGGGGAACAGTCTTCTTTTTACATATTTTTATGAAATCGAAAGATATCTTTACCAATTTTAATGTATTTAGGAATTTGGTAATTAAAATCAAAGTAATCAAAATCTTCACTTATTTTCCTTCATTAGAAAGAAAGAGAAAAATCTGAGCTTTTCATTGGCTGATTTTCCAATAAGAGTTGGGAGGCAATTGTCGAAAGTAAGCAAGTACCTCAGTAAATTTTAGCTATTCTAATTTCTGTTTTTACTTCACACTTCTTGTGATAAAACATATGTATGAGTGTTCTGTAGGCTCCTGATGACGGGAAGCTGTGCTAATTTAAAAAAAGTTTTACAGTTTTTATGATTTTCTATGAAACTATTAAGGCAAAATTGAGAAGCTGTAACTTGAGAATCCAATGACTTAAGACACCAAATGTAAAAATCAATTGACTTTAGAAGGTAGCTTCTGTGAATTCCAAAATGTGGCAATTTCTAAGATGAAAAACCTTAATTTTTTTAGTGTTCAATTTTTATTGGTTTTTCTAAATTCCCAAAGCAAAAGTCATAAAGGGGAACATAAGAAGCAAAAAGGTGTAAAGCCCAAAATATTAATACTGTATTTCTTGTATTTTTATTATTCTTCCAGTATTCCAAATATTTTTTGGCAATATTTAAACCCTATATCACTTTGAGATGGGGTATTGGGATAGTCAGGAAAATATCATTTTTAATTATGGATATTATTGACTAAACCTCTTCTGCAGTTTTATAAAATTAATTCTATTGAACACAGTAGATTTTCTTAGACTATTTTGCCTAAACTTCTTCCAGTGGGTAAAAAAATATAAAGACTAAATAAATACATATAGTACCTCTGCATTTCATACAAAGAAGTTAGACAAATAACTGAGTCCCCTGAACATGCTAGCATTTATGTAACTGAAATGGCAAACCATTTTATGATATCCTTCATATACTTACTGATTATCTCTAAGCAAGTAGTTCTTAAACTTTCAGAGTGTAGAAAACTCTTTGATCATTAGATAAAATTTTTTTTTTCAGGGCTGAGGACTGAACTCAGGGCCTTGCGCATGCTCGGCAAGCGCTCTGCCACTGAGCTAAATATCCAACCCCCAGAAAAAATATTTTCTAATGTAATATCTTCTAAGATAAAGAATCTTCTAATAAGAACAAAACTTTTGCATATACACAAAAAGTACTATGTCCTGTTCAGGGGAATAAAGAAACTCTGAGACCTATTTTTGTACCATCGAGTTTCTGAACTCCGTGTTCAATACCTCAATAAGTTACTCTAATTTGCTTTTTTACTTCCCACCTATTTTGTGATTAAAAGAAAAACACATTTTCTAGGACTTTGATGGACGCTGTACTTTCAGAGTTAGGATGATTTTTAATCTATGAAGTGTAATTTTTTGTTTATCTCACTTTAGATACATAACCATAATTAGAAAATAGCTCTTAGGGAAGAAAATCAATGGGACATATTTTCTATAAAGTAACATCTTTAATCAAGTTTACAAAACTATTGGGAAAGTTATGACAAATATTCAACTATCCTTCTTTGTTAGGAAATAAATTATTTCAATGGTAGAAATGGTCTTAAAATTGGGTTTACACACTACTGTAGGCTATAATAGTTTCTAAATTTTTGATCCTTGCAATAAAAGGTAAAGAAGAGCATATTGTATTAACATTATCCTCATTTTGCAGATGAAGAAGGTAAAATAATTTGTCTAAGATGATTTCAATGGTAATATTTAGGGCATGGACTCTGATTCTGCTCTTACATCAAGTGAAATAGAATAAATTTAAATGGGTGAATAATGTGACAAAATTTTGAATTCACTCCTCATATTGTCCTATTTCTTGAAAGTTTCTTGCAGAGTCATACATTCCTTGATTAATTTGCAGATTTTGATTGGCTGGCTGGCTGTGCAACTTGGTCAGAATTCAATCAGAGTTTACTTTGGGCAGTGTGGGCTGTAACATCATATAATTTGTCTACTATGATTTACTTAAACTCATATCAGAAAATTAATAATTTGATTTGCAAATTAATATTTTATTTAAGTCATTTTAAATATATGACTTTTTCAAATGTGATGTTACTTTGAGGACCAATGAAGTAGTTTTTCTGCAATGGTGATTAAGTGTGCTAATTCTTCCACATTCTCTCATCAGTAGCTCATAGGTGGGCCATCAGTGATTGGCTTGTGACAGAATGAAGTCAACTGGCACATTTAAGAATGTGTTTTAAAACATGGAAAGAAATTGAGCTCAACTGGAACTTGCTCAAGTATCATAAGATCTCATATGGTCTACAAATTTGGATAGAAGGATCAATCAGGTATTTCTCACATATTATAAACTCTTCCCTTGAAAATATGAACTACTTAGATTCTGCTTTGTGTTTTAGAAGGGAGAATGGGACAGCAACACTACCCCAACTAAGATGTCCTAGTAGATCTGCATGCTATCAATGCATAACTCCAGGACAAGTGTTGTGGGGATAAAGTTAAAGTCACAAGCATCATGGTCTACTACAAGAGTAGATTAGTGCTGACAGATAACTGTTTTATCAATAAACTTCAACACTTGAAGGATAAAATCTGAATTCATTGATGAACATAGCAAAATGCTTAGTTTTTTAAAAAAAATTCACTCTTAAATCACCTTGAACTGGTGAAAACAGATTTTTTTCTTAACTTAAAAATTTTACTGTCACCATTATTAACCCTTACATACCTACCAGATGAAAACCTCCATAAGCAAAAGTTCAGAATCCAAGTATGTGCCCTTCACAATTAAAATTCTATGGGCCTAGAGCCAAGAAATTTTCTTAGAATTATTTCAAGAAACTTAATCACCTGGAATTCTTTTTAAAGTACTTTCCAATTTTTAATGAGAAATCTACATTTCCCTCTTAAATAAGAAACACAATGTCCTTGGCTTAGTTCTCCAAAGACATGGAAGTATACTTTGTGTGTGTGTGTGTGTGTAGGGGTGGGAGAGGAAGGTACAACTTTTGGCAAATTTATAAAAGGCACGTCAGACTGAAAATCTTTCTACAGAAAATGTCTCCCTTGAGTTTATTAAACCATGTTCTACATGTAAATAAGATATTTTATGGAAGTATAACCTGAATGTTACTATCAAGGGATTGGTCTTTCTTTCATTATTCTAAGAAAACCATCTGAGAACTCCTCCTCACAGCTGCTGAAGTCTGTGCCACCCTCCCCTGCACTCCTGACAATGTAGGTCATGATAGTCTGTTTAGGTTGCTTCTTCTGGATTCAGCAAGCCCAGTCAGTTCTCCCACCTTCTGCTCAGCCATACTTGATTTCATCTGCATTGCTCCAAAATGTTAATGACCATCCATTTTATTTTCCAAGGCAACTTTACAAAAATATTTGTTATACTTAGCAGACTGCATTAAAGTTTGAGGGTAAAAGAGAATTAGGGGGGGAAATGAACTCATTTAAACTTTTGATCAAAACTTCTCCTGTTCAACCAGCTCCTTCAGGGGGCATCTGTTCACAGTCTTGTTTTGAGGCCAGGCTGCTGGAATCCAGGTTTTTTAACAGACAGCATTTCTCTTTTCTTTACTTTTTCTGAGTTCCACGTTATTGATAATTGATCCTAATGTTTGTAATTTACTTAGAAAATCTGGTTTATCATATATATATATATAACCTATACTATATATAATTCTCATGCACTTAATTCTTCCACAATGCACATGTTTACCAGAAAATAATGCATATTTTTTCCATAGCATAGAGTTATATATTAAACTATTTGATCAAGTTTTTAAATTGTGTTGTTTCTGTGCCCTTACTAAATTTTAAGGGTTCACTAACTTTTAATTTTCTGAGAGTTAAGCTTAAGCTAAAAATTCCCCCCAACTTGTGTTCTCCAAAATCAATATTTTTTTCTAATTTTATCAATGTTGTCTCACATAATTTTAAGCAATAGTATTAAAGTTATAGATAGCTGTAGTTGAGATATCTCTTAATGTAATTTTTAGATTATCTGATAATGTATACCTTCATTAATATTCAGTATTTATAATCTTTCTCTTTTTTTCTCTCTCTCTCACACACACAGACACACAGAAAATACAAGAAAATCTTCAAAAATTACCTAGTAAAATTCCACACCAATCATCCTTTTTTATAATAAAACTATATTCTGCCTATTATTAGGTATAGAAATTGGTGCATTCATTGTAGCCAATAAAGTGAACATTTTCATTTTCTCTGTAATAGCCTAATCAATGCCCAATTTGAAAGCCCTAATGTTGGGTTGTAGTGAAAAGGTAATTTAGCTCCTGAAGGCACTGCTAGATGTCCAGTTAACCCAAAGACATTACAGTAAGTGCATGGTACTTTTTACCATGGCTAATGCTTTGATGATTCAGTCATAATAAAATGGAAGCCTATCATTTGTCTGTTGGATATGAAAGTGAGTTCATATAACACAGCTCAATCCTGGCACCCATGCAGCAACTATAAAAAATGTCACCTTAATAGGGTCCTGGCTTTAGAATGAGGCAAATGATACGATAAAAGATGTGAGAAATAAAAGGAAGTTGAATTTTTGACTGGCTCTTCCACAGACCCACTTGATCAACGCATACAGAAGTTTATCTTGTTCAGAACTTTTCAGTCATTTGACACAGCAAATTCTTTTGTTATTTATGAAATAGTTTAACTAGTAAGTCTGATACTTACAGTGTATCAGGTATAATAGATTTTCCAATGTTCTTGACAACTTTGTTCTTTTTCTTTCATTCTATTTTTTGAGTACAATTTCTTGCTGTTGAAATGGACCTTATAATATTTCATTCATGAAGAGACTATGAGAACTAAATGCTTTTTTTTCTTTCTAGAAAATATCTTATTTCACTCTCGTAGTTAAATAAGAGTTTGTCTGGACATTGAATTATAGATTGCTGGTTATTTTCTTTCATTCTAAAACTAGAACTGTTTTCTTCTGGTTGATATAATTTCTGATAAAAAAATGTTTTGCTAATCTATTTGTCAGTCAATTGTTAGCACATTTTCTTTTCCCTCTTATAATTTTCAGGTTAGCACAGCTTTGCTATTTTTGCCTTTGTTAATGTGCCATTTAACTCAACTATATTTAGAATTTTTACCTTTATTTTCCTAGTCATAAAGCATGTTTACAATATAAAATTTCCTTGTTTTGTTTCTGTGCATTTTTCAGCAATTATCTCATATATTTATTCTCTAGCATTTCTCATATATTATACTGCTGGAAATTTATTTAGACATGTATTTCAGAGTGTATTATCATTCTTCCTTATTTATACTTTTTTGTTTTATGTGCATCTTATTATTGCCAATTTCTGTACAAATTCTTGAGTGCTAGTCTACAAATGACTATATATTTCTCTGACTATGTTCTCTCTTAACCTGCTCTCTAATATAGTAGGTACCAGGCACCTGTGCTTATTTAAAAATATATATAAATTAATGGTAATTAAATAAAATTTAAAATTCAGTTTCTCAGTCACAATAGCTATATCCCCAGTGCTCAATAGACAGAAGTGGCTGATGGATACTATACTAAATATGCAAATATTATATCTCTGCATTATCATATACAGTTCTGTTGGAGAAGTAAACAAGGTATTTCCTATTTGAACTTGAATACAGAAAGGCTTATTTGCTATGGTTCTAAAAGATTCTTTTCTTGTATACATATGGCTTGTAATAATTTCTTCTTCAATTTTCTCATAAAGATTCATTATAGATGCCTTTATTTTTCTATTATTTAATAGATTCAAAAATATCTGCCAGAGGTGGAACTAGTTGGTGGCTTGGATCGTCTGCAGATTGTCTCCCCAAAGACACATCAAGTTGGACAGTTATTCACACATGAAACTACTCTCAACACAACTGAGGAATTCAGGTGAGAGACAACAGTGCCTGATTTTAGAAAAACAAAACAAAAAGACATATAGAAGACAGAAAGTGTTCAGTGTCACTCCTACCCTAACCCCAAGCATCCCAAAATAAAAAGAGATGCTGCCAGATAGATGGAAGGACAGAGACTTAAGTCCAGACCTTAGATTTGAAACCCACTGGCAGACTCATGATGAAACCCCATCGTTGGCAAAGAACCGTACCCCTTTACTGTTGGGATTTAAGCTGAACTACATTTAAGCTAGAACCACATTAGCTGCCCACCATCCTCCAACTTCAGGCAGCTGAGCCATCACCATACCAGGGCTTGAGGATGGGGCTTTAGAATTGCATCTGCATAAAGTGTAGATCCATGTCACCATGAGATGACTTGGGATTTAGCCTGAATCCCTGACAACTGAGTATGGGCCTCAGTGCATGAGTGAGACCGTACAAATCATTGAAAATGTGAGACTCAGGCATAGCTCAGATTGAAGTCAGTCTAGGTTGCCCAAGAACTGCCTTCACCAAATATACTCCAACTTTGGGCTGAATAGAATGGTACAAAACCCCATTTGCTGGGGATGAAACAGGATAGTTAGCAGAATACTTTGCCCTGGTAGTGTCAGGTTGGTGAAATCTAATACTAGCCAGATCCTAATAGCCCCCTCCCCTAGTTCTGCCTAACGGATGGAGACTCTGGAACAGCTCTAGGGCCAGAGTAAGAAACAGTCTCAATTATTTCAGCTAGCATCACCTGTGACTAAGTTGCTATGGTCTTGGGTCATTAGTCTACCTCAGCAATAAGCAGCCCAAGAACTGGGTCATCTTACCCCATGTTGTGGTAGTATTGGTGGGCTATGAATTCTCGATGCCAGTTTTGTGGCATTGGTGACCATAGGTGTAACCGAGGATGCTGGGATAGGTCTGCCCATGACTTCTCCCAGAGGTGGACAAAGTTCTTAAGTGCCTGACCATAGGCAAGTATTTGTGGATGCAGCATCTGGACCTGGCCTAGCTCCAATGAGAGGCTCATGGGATAATCTGTTCTTTGTAGGTACTCTTCTGTTTCCTTATGAATAACACATTAACAGTGTATTCTTGGACAAACCTGGGTTTGGATAGCCTTCTAGGACTAAAACAGTGACAAAAAGTATATACTGCCCGGAAATCTGGACTTGGGCACCAGTGCTGATGGGAGAAGTGACTGTAGGTCCACAGAAAATAAACAGCCTCCTAGGAATTTGTGGAAAGACAAACAAAAAGTCCACATTAGGAAGAAAGACTGGAATCAATAGCAACTCCTTCAGTGCCCAGATATTGTTGCATTTCTATAAGTGTCTGGAGTTTTCAGAAAACCATGACCTTAGCTAATACTCAAAATGACATGTCAGAAACTGACTAGGTTGTAAATCAGTATTGGAAAAATTTTAGATCGTTTAAAATAGCTATTTTAAGTAAATGCAATGAGCTTGAGAAAATAGAGTATTGTTACAGTGTTTAAATGGAGAAACATGAATGAAAATAATTTTAAAAAGTCAAATAGAGATTTTTGAGCTACAAAATATAAGCAAGTTTTTAAATAGAAGGCATCAATATCAGAAGGCATCAATATCAGGGTCAATTAAACAAAAGAAAAAGTTAATGACTTAAGGACATGCTATTTGGAAATACATAATTGGAAAAAGAAGAGAAATAAAGAAAGTTTATGGGAACTTTGGAAAAGTATTACAAGAATAAATACCCAGGTTATTGAGATTCAAAAAAAAACACTAATTTATTTTAAAGTGATATAAATATTATTTAAAATAGTGATATAAATCTTTCCAAACCTAGAGGATAAAAATACCTTGATATAGGAAGATCAAAGGTCACAATCAAATTTAATCAATTAAGTTTACCCCAAGATGTACAATGAAAATCTCAAAGACGAAAGATAAAGAGAAGATTCTCAATGATGCAAGAGGAAAGAAGCAACATAGGGTCTCTCACATGACCAGACTTCACAGCAGAAATTTTACAGATAGAGAGTGGATTGAGATTTCACAGTACTAAAATAAAAAATTGTCTACCATGAATACTGTACCCAGCAATATTTTCCTTTAGATATAAAGAAGTGATGTAGACATTCCAAGAACAAACAAATCTGTGAGTATTTTTCTACCAGACCTGTTCTAAAATCAATGATTATGTTATTCAAAATTAAAGAAACTTCCATTAGTAAGAAGAAAATATGGGAATATATAAAATTAAATGTAAAAGTATACAAATTCAGAATGCTCTAATATTGTTAAGCATGGCATGTAAGGCACTTGTGTTTTTAGTATAAAGATTAACAAACAAAACATTTAAAATAATCACTACATTAATATGATCAAACTAGGGATTGGAGCTGTAGTTCAGTGGTTACACCCTTTACCTGGCATGCGCAAGAATGCAAGTTCAAACCCCAGCACTATGTAAACAACAAAGTCTCAGAGCAATAAAGGCCACATGAAAAACTAAATAAAAATTGTTTCTCTCTTTCTTTCTCTCACTGTCCCTCTATTAAAAAATATGCTCAAAGTAGGCAATATAAAAAGATGTAAATAGAATATCAAAAATTCAAAATGGGTGTAGGGGAAATTGACAGTTTTCTTATCAGTATTTTTATTTTTTTATTTTTCTCCATATTTTAATAAAACTGCTACAATCTCAAAATGTTTTGTTATAATCAAAAAGTATTTTTATAAATCTCATGGTGACAGTCCAAAACTAATAAGCAAGAATGGGGCTGGAGCAGTGGCTCGGAGGTTATGGCACTTGCCTGGCAAGCACCAGTACACAGGTTTGAACCCCAGCATCCATGTACACAACTCAGAGCAACAAAAGTCATGTGAAAAACTCAATAAAAATTGAATCTCTTTCTCTCTTGCTGTCCTATCTTTAAAAATAGATAAATAAAATCCGTGTTGGAAATCTGTGTTGGAGTCTGTACTCCTTCCCTCCTGACTCTTTGATCAAAATAGCTACTGCGTGACCTCCTTATGGACAGGTGGGAAATCTGTTCTTCCCTCCACAATGGAGAAGCTGCTGAGTTGTTCCATTTTGGGTCCAAAGCAAAGCTCCTCTTTGCACTCAGTCTGTGACAGGCAGTTGGGTGTTGGAGACTGAGGATAACATGATGCCTGGCCAGATGCCAGTGAAAAGAATTAGTGGTAAACAACTCTATAAGAGGCCCAGCTGGCTTGTATCTTTCCGAGGAATTAGCGAACTGCCTGACCGCATGACTAAGCTATTTGGCTGATTATGTTTGCACTGTGTCCCTATTGGTGGTTGTAAGAAATAAATACCGGGAGTACAGAGGGAGAAGGCTCTAAAGCAGAAGAAAATCCAGTAGAAACAGGGACTCCAAAGCAGCAGAAGAAAAAGTCTTAGCAGTAGAAACAGGGACTCTAAAAGAAGAAAAGTCTTGCCTCTAGTGAGAGGAAGAAGAAAAGCCTTGGCAGTAGAAACAGGGACTCTAGGGAGAGGAGAAGGAAAAGCCTTGCCTCTAGAGAGAGGAGAAGGAAAAGCCTTGCCTCTAGAGAGAGGAGAAGGAAAAGCCTTGCCTCTAGAGAGAGGAGAAGGAAAAGCCTTGCCTCTAGAGAGAGGGAAAAAATAAAGCACTTGGAGAACTCAGGACCAGTGTGTCTACTTCATTCCCAGTCAACCACCGATTGAGAGCCCTCCAGTTCCTGCAGGCAGGGACAGTTGGGTTTTGGCAGGATTGTGGAGTGATCTGCTTTGGTGATTCAACTCCTTCTCACCTGCCTCTTTAGCCCAAATGGCTACTGCCTGACTTTATTATGGGCAGGTGGAGGAGGTCAGGATGTTTAGTGAATTAAACCAAATTCAGAAAGATAATTAGCACTCATATATGAAATCCAAAAATGGAGATCTCATTGAAGTTGAGAGTAGAATGGTGGTTACCTGAGGCTAGGGAGAATAAGAGGCAGAGGGCCAAGGCAATGAAATGTTGCTTAGAAGGAAATCAGTTACATGGTATTAGCTCTAGATAACGAAGTATATATATATTTGTTCTTGAATGTTTGATAATGTTTTCCCCCTCAATTGTAACTCTATATCATCTAATTTAAAAAAATAAGGAAATCAGTTACTGTTGGGAAGTTCTGGTGTGCTGTTACACAGCAGATGAGTATAGATAACAAAAGCTTACTGTACATTTCAGAAAGCTAGAAGAAATTTTTTTTTTTGGTACAAAGGATTGAACCCAGGAACAATTAACTACTGAGCTGCATTCTTAGCCTTTTATATTTTTTATTTTGAGACAGGACCTTACTGAATTTCTTAGGATCTTGCTAAGTTGCTGAAGTTGGTTTTGAATT
The DNA here is from genome assembly GCA_004027875.1 of Aplodontia rufa. Classification (NCBI taxonomy): domain Eukaryota; kingdom Metazoa; phylum Chordata; class Mammalia; order Rodentia; family Aplodontiidae; genus Aplodontia; species Aplodontia rufa. The sequence goes on along the minus strand of PVKS010013552.1, from coordinate 394 downwards.
ATGATCCTCCTGCCTCAGCTTCCTGGGTTGCTGGGTTTACAAGCATGTGCCACCATGCTTGGCTAGAAATATTTTGGAAGCTTTCACCATAAAGAAAGGATAAGCATTTGAAGGCATAAATATAGTTAATGTTACATAATACAAAAGGTGTAAACATATGAAAACATTATGGGGGCTAGAGTGGTAGCTCAGTGGTAGAGACTTACTAGCATGTGCAAGGATCCAGATTTTGAATCCCACCACCACATGCACAACTGTTGGAAACCAAAATAAAAAAAGAAAAAAGAAAGCAGATGAAATAGAATTGACGTTCTCTTTGTCTCCCTCTCCTCTCTAACAAAAAGAAAAGAAAACATTATGGTACCTAATATATGTATAATTTTTATGTATTAGT